>QXTE01000130.1:2965262-3233646 GCA_003942145.1 Platysternon megacephalum | reverse complement strand
GGATGGGACGAGCAGCCGTGGGCCCCTGTTTCTCCTGTGGGGAGTACGGCCATCTCCAGTGGGAGTGCCCGGAACTGGAGTGTACCTTTGGCCAGGTCTGCTCTGAGGAAGCTCGTGCCCGTCCTTCGCAAGCCGCGAAGATCATCGTACCCGCGGTTCTCGCGGGATACCCGACGATGGCCCTCCTCGACTCGGGCTGCGGACAGACGTTAGTCCGCCAACACTTAGGCCCCCAGGCTGAGGCCCGACTGGGAGAAATTCGGCTGCAGTGTATCCACGGGGACATCCGGCCGTACCGGAGTGCCCGGGCCCAACTGACAATCGAGGGGGTCACCCGGCCAATCGTAGTGGGACTCGTAGTGATCCTGGGTCGGGACTGGCCAGAGTTTCCCGCGATCCTCCGCCACCACGCAGGGGGCGGCCCACGGGTCACGTCAGCCTTAGAAGGGGAGGACCCCGAGAGCGAGGGAGAGGAGAGGGAAGCCCCCGAGCCTACCAGCTCGGCGAGGGAACCAGATGACGGCGACCCCGGAGTGGGGACGGGCCCCTCGGCCCCCACGGACTTTTGCCGGGATCAACGGGCCGACCCCACCCTCCAGGGGGCGTACGACCAGCTGGCCGCTGTGGATGGGACGGTCCTCGACTCCGGTCGAGCAGCCCAGTGGCCGCCCTTTGAGTTGCGGCAGGAGCACCTGTATCGCGTCGAATGGGACCCCCACACGGGAAAGACCCGGACCCAACTCCTCGTTCCCCGGTGTCATCGGCGGGCCGTCATGAAGCTGGCCCACGTCGTCCCAGCGGCTGGACACCTCGGGCACGAGAAGACTCTGGCCCGGATCCTGGGGCATTTCTTCTGGCTGGGGGTATACCAGGAAGTTGGCCGCCCCAGCGCGGAACCCCAAGGCCCCGTTGGTCCCGATGCCTCTAATTAAGACCCCCTTTGAGCGTGTGGCCATGGATCTGGTGGGGCCGCTTCCCAAAAGCAGTGCGGGGTTTCAGTACATCTTAGTGATGTTGGACTATGCTACCCGGTTCCCCGAGGCGATCCCCCTCTGGAACATCATCGCCCGCACCATCGCCGATGAACTAGTGAAGGTTTTCGCCCGCGTCGGCCTACCCCGCGAGATCCTCACGGATCAGGGGACCAACTTCACGTTGCGGCTGCTCCAGCAGGTGTGTCAGCTCCTCGGGGTCAAGCAACTGTGAATGTCAGTCTATCATCCCCAAACGGACGGGCTGGTCGAAAGGTTCAACCGGACCCTGAAGGAGATGCTCCGTAAGTTCCCCCAGGAGGACCTTCGCCGGTGGGACCAGCTGCTCCCACCCTTGCTCCTGGCAGTCCGGGAAGTTCCCCAGTCGTCCACCAAGTTCTCACCTTTCGAACTGCTGTACGGCCGTCGACCTCGGGGCCTATTGGACCTAATGAGGGAAACTTGGGAGCAAACTCCATCACCAGCCCAGGGCCTCTTAAAGTATGTGATCCAGCTCCAGGAGCGTCTGAAGCAGGCTGGGGACCGGGCACGAGAGAATTTGAAAGCCGACCAAGAGACGCAAGCCCAGACTTATAACCGGGATGCCCAAACTCGGGACTTTCAACCCGGAGACCGGGTATTACTCCTCCTCCCCTCCAGCAAGTCGAAAATTCTGGCTCGATGGCAAGGGCCGTATGAGGTGGTCCGGAAGGTTGGCCCGGTTACCTACGAGATCGACCAGCCCGACCGGAAGAAGAAGAGACAGCGGTACCATGTCAACCTCCTCAAGCCCTGGCGGGACCGAGAAGGGCTCCTGATTAACCCCTACCCGCTGGAACCCGAGCTAGGACCCCAAATACTCCATACTGAGGACCGTGAGGGACCCCACCTCGGGGAGACCCTAACGGAGGACCAACTCAAGCAGACCCGGTGCCTCCTGCAAGCCTTCTCCCGCACCTTCACGGCCCAACCAGGATCTACCACCCTGGTATACCACAGGATTCAAACAGAGCCAGGGGTGGTGATCCGGGGCACGACCAGGCCCTTGCCATATCACCGGAGGCAGGTCGTTAACGCGGAGGTACGGGCGATGCTGGACTTGGGAGTAATTGAACCGTCGCACAGTGAGTGGTGGAGCCCCGTCGTGCTGGTACCGAAGCCCGACGGCTCCCAACGGTTTTGCATCCCCCCTGCGTCCCCCCTGCCACCCAACGTGTGGGTGACAGTCTCCCCCTCTCCTGGGCCTCCTAAACTTGTTGGTTTGCTCAGCCGCCGCCTGAGGGCCTGAGCCACTGACTCTCTACTGCCCCGCCCTGACCCAGGGCCTGGGCTTCCTGTTCTAAAACTGTTTGCTCAGCCCCTGCCTAAGGGCCCTGAGCTCTGAAAGACTATTTGTTTGCTCAGTCCCTGCCTAAGGGCCTGGGCTCTGAGGGACTATTTGTTTGCTCAGTGCCTGCCAAAAGGGCCTGAGCTCTGAAAGACTGTTTGTTTGCTCAGCCCCTGCCTCAAGGGCCTGAGCTCTGAGAGACTATTTGTTTGCTCAGTCCCTGCCTAAGGGCCTGAGCTCTGAGAGACTATTTGTTTGCTCAGTCCCTGCCTAAAGGGCCTGAGCTCTGAAAGACTGTTTGTTTGCTCAGCCCCTGCCTCAAGGGCCTGAGCTCTGAGAGACTGTTTGTTTGCTCAGCCCCTGCCTAAGGGCCTGAGCTCTGAAAGACTATTTGTTTGCTCAGTCCCTGCCTAAGGGCCTGAGCTCTGAAAGACTATTTGTTTGCTCAGCCCCTGCCTAAAGGGCCTGAGCTCTGAAAGACTGTTTGTTTGCTCAGCCCCTGCCTAAAGGGCCTGAGCTCTGAAAGACTATTTGTTCGCTCAGCCCCTGCCTCAAGGGCCTGAGCTCTGAGAGACTGTTTGTTTGTACAGCCCAGTGAAGTGAGGTGGCCTGGCTCCCGACCGGCCCTGTGAGGGCCGAGCCCCTTCCCCGGACGGTTACAGCATGTCATAAAGCAACATCTAGACTCTGCTGTGTAGCCCAAGTCACAATAGGATCTTCACTTTTCTCTTCCTGGTTCTGTATTTTCACTTGTGCCCTCTTAACGTTTGAATACCTAGTTTGGGTTTATTTAGGCCCAGATTCAGCAAAGCATTTAAACACATTCTGATCTTGAAGCACCTTCTTAAGCCTTATTGAAGTCAATGGGATTTAAGCAAGTGCTTACAGTTAAGTACTTCTGTTTTCGAGAAGCTGGGAATGGGCGACAGGGGATAGATCACTTGATGATTCCCTGTTCTGTTCACTCCCTCTGAAGCACCTGGCATTGGCCACTGTCGGGGGGACGTGCCCGTGGACGGTCAACGTCAGCAAAATGTCTCGCGGCTCGCGCCACTCCTGGACAATAAATGTTTATATAAAGTCCGTCATTTCATCAATAGAAATGACACTCACACATCTTGTTACCCCAAATGGAGTTTCCCAGAAACTTCAGTTTAAACACACTGGATTAGATAAAACAATAAAACAAGTTTATTAACCACAAAGAGAGAGATTTTCAGTGAGCACAAGTAGTGAGGCATAAAAGTCAGAAATGGTTACAAGAAAAATAAAGATAAAACACACCTGGTGCCTAATTTAACAAACTATTTTAAACTCAAAGCAAAGTTTTCTCGCCACATGCTTTCAGCAGTCTTACTGACTGAACTTCATAGGTCAGGACCCCTTCTCCACTTCGATGGCTGCTTCCTTTGACCCTTCTGGTGCAATGAATCGATGGGCAGAGATGGAGAAAGGAGGGTCTCTTGGGGTGTTTTTACACTCTTTTTACAGTGTCAGTGCCCCTCTTGGAAAAAATTTCCAGCTGAGCTTCAGGGGACTGAGTCTATAGGGAAGGATGTTCCCTGCTGCTTTTCCCTCACCTGTTTGAACAGCCTTTTGTTTCCCTTCCTGCTCAATGACTCTGTTTATTGCTTAAAGCCAGTTTGGAACATGTGTTAAGAACATAATACAGCAGAATCTTATAACTTCACATACAATATTGCCACACACATTTTATTAAGACAATAATGATCAGCAAATTATGAGTTTTCAAATGATACATACCAAGGCATACTTTGTTCAAAGATTATTACAATAGTGTGTAGGGTGTGGACACAGGGGTACATTTCCATCACAGTGCCCTAAACACCCAGGCCTGATTTTTCAGAGGCCGACCATCCACAGCTCCCATTGCAAGTGAGGGGCCTCCCCCGTCCTTAAATTATAGCTGCCTCTGTGCATGTGTCCTTGGCGTACAGGCCAAACTGTGTAGTGGTCACCCACTGCAGGGGGGACACCATGCTGTATCACCAAACCTTTCAAGCTTGGCATGTTGTTCAGTGCAGCCTTTGCTGCACCTCTGCATTGCACTGAGGCTTTCCTCTCCAAGCCAGCCTAGAAAAGGCTCAGCGTAGCCTGGACCAAGGGAGGAGAGATGGCTCGGAGTAAGACCAGACAGGGATCCCTGACTATACTGTATCAATCACAGTAATTGAACGACTCTATCCTTTTAGTCGCCTTACTTGATTGAAGATCCTTTAAGCTTATTGGATTATTGGGTGCAAGGGTTCCTGTTGTAATGTGAGCCTAGCTAACCTCGGGTTAATTCGTTTAGAAAGCTGAGCCAGCAGGGGGAGCTGACTTTTCATATACACAGGAAGCCTGAGACAATTAATGTAGTACTTAGCAAAGGATGCTTTTATCATTATTGATGCAAAGGCTGGGGGGGAGTGGGCCTGTTGGAATCTGGTGTGGGACCTGGGATGACAGATGTAGGGGAGAGGTAGAGAATTTGGGCTGGGTGGCAGAGATGCTGTTTGCTAGTCCAGGGCTTGTTCCAACTTTAGAGAAATATCCTAGGCAATACGTTGGATAAATTCCTTCCTCCTAAACTGCAGCCACTGTCTGAGCCGAAGCAAACAAGTCACGAAGAGCCAAGTCCTCCCCTCAGATACACACCTGCACAACTCCCAGTTTGAGTGTGCGTCTGAGAGGGGAGTTTGGCCCCCCAGTGCAGGTTCCTGTCCTTGGGTTTGGGAAGTATCTGAAATAACACATCCCCTGAGTGTAAAACGATAATGCTCTGGCTGAACGGGGGTCCTCTGAAGTTTTACATACGCCGCATCAGTGCTTTTCCTACAGGAAACTTTTAGCCGAAACCAAGGCTATAAATAACAACGCTTTGCAAAGCCACCTCTTCCTTTCATTGAGAACTGCTGCCTCTTTCATAAACAGAGGGGTGGCACAAAGGAACAGGGAGAGAATGACCCTTGCACAGGCACACCCAGTGAGTGACTAAGCACTGACTTACCATAGGATGTCTGCTGTTGTCAACACACCATAAAATCACTGCTGTGCACCCCAGGCCAGCTGTGACCAAGCCCAATTTCAAAGTCTTTCACCCAAACATCACCCTTTTTTTGAGTATGGAACAAAACCCTGAGTCTGGACATCTTGCCCAGCAGCCGAGTCAGAGAGGGCAGCTGCTTCAGTATAATCCTTACAGGTCCCAATCCCTGGGTCCTGACTCGGATTTTGCTGACTTTAGTCCAAGTTTGGCTGAAAATATCCCTGGGGGATTTGGTCTATAATGAACAGTCATAGGTGGTGATGGCTTGCTTAAGGTAACTAACTTCTACTACAGGGGTAGGCAACCTATGGCACGGGTGTCGAAGGCGGCACAGGAGCTGATTTTCAGTGGCACTCATACTGCCTGGGTCCTGGCCACCGGTCCGGGGGGCTCTGCATGTTAGTTTAATTTTAAATGAAGCTTCTTAAACATGTTTAAAACCTTATTTACTTTACATACAACAATAGTTTAGTTATATATTATAGACTTATAGAAAGAGACCTTCTAAAAACGTTAAAATGTATTACTGGCATGCGAAACTTTAAATCAGAGTGAATAAATGAAGACTCGGCACCCCACTTCTGAAAGGTTGCCGACTCCTGTTCTACTGCATGGGCCATTTGGAAGCTGATTGTCACTATAACATGCGTGTGTGTGTGTGTGTGCATGCGTGCAGCGCCTAGCACAGTGATCTTGGTTGGGAGCCACTCAGTCCTACTGCAACAAAAACAAATTAATTTCTTTTCTTGCCCTTAGTTTTTTGGCAAGGTGATAGTAACGATCATTCAAAAAACAGCTGGCATGGAATGTTACTACATGCGTTAGGGTGTGCGGGCCCCTCTTTGGGCCTGTAATTCCAATAATAATCACCACGTTCAGCTAAAATACTTTGCACTTCCATGGTGTCTTTCATCAGAGGCTCTGGGAGCGCTTAGCAGTTGTTGGTGAAGTAAGCCTGTGCAGGTTAGGAGAGTGTCTGTTCTACAGATGGGGAAACTGAGATATAGAAAGCAGACGTGAGTCCGTGACTTGTCCAAGGTCCAATAGGAAGACACAGCTAGAAACCGGGATAGAACCCAAGTGTCCGGACTCTGTCCTCTGCTCTAACCAGTAGACCACAAAAGAGCTCATGCCCTTGTAGGAACCTGCTGTATACCTGGTGTGGGGCGGCAGAGGAGGAACTGTTTAATGGAGAAGCAACTGGCTTCTCCTTCCTTAACCCTGTTTATGGATTCTTCAAGTGTTAGGTCTCTGTATTACTGGACATTTCCCATTGCACCAGCCATCTCATGCCACCTGGGCTCTGTGGCTTGGTCTACACATACAAGTTGTATTGACATAGCTACATTGGTGAGGGGTGTGAAAACGCCACGGTCCTGATTGACATAGCTACCATCCTCAGGAAGGTGGTGTTCCTACACAGACAGAAAAACTCCTGAGAACATAAGAGCAGCCATACCGCCTCAGACCAATGGTCCATTGAGCCCAGTATCCTGCCTGCATCCAACAGTGGCCAGCACCTGAGCTTCAGGAGGAGTGCACAGAACAGGGCAGTTGGAGTGATCCACCCCCTCTTCCACTCCTGGATTCTGGCAGTCAGAGGTTTGCATTGCCCTGAGCATGGTGTTGCGTCTCTGACCATCTTGGCTAATAGCTATTGATGGATTTAACCTCTATGAATTTATTTAGTTATTTTTTTGAACCCAGTTGTACTTTCAGCCATCACACCTTCCCACGGCAATGAGTTCCACAGGTTTTTTGTGTGTTGTGTGAAAAAAGTACTTGCTCTTGTTTGTATTAATCCTGCTGCCTATAAATTTCATCAGGTGACTGCTGGTGCTTGTATTGTGGGAAATTGTGTTCTGTCAGTGTGGGCTGAGTCTCCACTCGGGGGCTATGCCAGCATAGCTATTCCGACATAGCTATGCCAGCACAAGCTCCTTAGTGTAGACATTGCCTGAGAGCAGACTTCAGAGTGTGGGTTCTTCCAGACATGACATTTGTAACATAACCTAGCGTCACGGCCCAGATGTCTTCCTAGCAGAATTCTGTCATTGGCTGGCTTTGACCATCTCGAACAGGCTCGCTGCAGGGAAGTTCTGATCTCCCTTCCCCCACTTCTTTACATCACTGGTGCTAATTATAATTTTCCACACATAGGTCTCAATAGGAGACAAAGCTAAACCGAGCCTTTACATGCCTCCTATGCTACTATGATCTCTAGACTATTAGAAATTATTTCTAATTATTTCTAGACTAATCTTGGGGTGAAGGTAGAAAACATGAATTAATGATTCAGACAGGGATGATGGTGGTGGAGATGGAAAGCTTTGAATTACCTTCCAGCTCCCCAAATCAAAAAGAAAATGAATACAAAATTCCTCATCCTCAGCAGAGGATTGCAAGAAAGTGAACGCTATTTGTTATGCTGTTGTTGTTTTTCTGCATAATGAATTAATCAGGATGATGAAATTGGAACCAGCTTAGCAAATAGGCATAAAATGATAACAGAATGGCTCTCTTCTTTGGCAGCATCCAGCCAAGGATCTCAATACCCTTTGTAAACATTCATTGATTCTCACAGCACCCCTGCGAATTCCTGGCTTATCCTAGTCATCGCCATTTTACAGATGGGGAAACTGAGGCAGAGAGACCCCAAGTGACAAGCCTAAGGTCAGACAGCGAGTCCCGTGCAGCACAGGGAATAGTCATTCCCTGCATGCCTGGACGTCTTGTGACTACCTAAGGCAGAATGGCTCCTGGAGCTTCTCCTGGGGCCAGGCAGTTCCACACTGCCCACATGACTGAGCAGATAGTAACTAGTGAAGCTCCCCCTCTGCATGGCTGAACATGGCCCTGGCTGCAGGCTCACTGGTGCAGCAGCACTGTGCAGGAAGAACAGTTTCATTCCCCGTGTCCCCTAGGGCAGAGCTCTGCTGGGGGTTCACGCTCCCGCTGATTAGAGCTTTAGGGTGCAGGAGTGGGCTGTGGAGGGCTGAGTGGATCCAGGCTACCTGAAATCTTAGTTGCACCCTGCTCATGCTTGCACTAGAGCATCACGGCCCTACGCCCCCTGCTGTGCGCCGCCCAGGGGCCGTGTGCAGGGCAGGAGCCAAGGCCTAGGGGTGAAATGATGTCATGTGGTTTTCTCTCACAGCTGAAGTTCTGTTTTGCAAGCAAAGGGGTGATACAAATGTGTGTGCTCCCACCCCCGCTGGACCCCTCGCTTGGACCGGCCCCGCTGCCTGGAAGTGAAGGAGCACTCACGTCTGAAATCCCTTCCCCTCTCCTTGCGTTCGGTCCGTACAGAGATGGTACTGGAAGCCATCCGTAACCATGCTGGCACGAGCTGGTGTTGTCTCCTCAGGGATTATGCTATTCCAGTTGTTTGTGTCTCCCTTCCAGTTCCTTCTCTCTCCTTTCTTGCAGGGAATGGGGTACCTGCACGCAAAGGGGATCCTTCACAAAGACCTCAAGTCTAAAAACATTTTCTATGACAACGGGAAGGTGGTGATCACGGACTTCGGGCTCTTCAGAATATCGGGAGTTCTGCAAGCAGGCAGGTAGGCTATAGCTGAAGCCTGTGGGGTGCTGGAAATACTCCTGTGGGTGTTAGTCCTCCACAACATCATTTATCTCTAGCATCTTCCAGCCCATCTTCTGTGCCAAAGAGTAACCTTCCTTTCTCTGCTAATACCGTCCTTCTCTCGTGCCCCACCCCCGACCATCCCTTATGGGATAGGCCCAAGGAGGGGCCACGGACCCACGCAGGAGTCAGCCATGGAGAAGTGGGTTTGTGGCTCTGTAGACTTGTTTTGGCCTGGGGGAGCTGTGAGGCTGGCTCCGAGAATTACCCTCCTCTTCCTTGTGCCCCCTTTCCCCCTACAGGGACACGGTTTGGTTTCTGGGAACCAGAGTGCAGGGTGTTGCCAGCTTACCAAGAATGGCCTTTTGAGTCAGTGCCACCAGCTTGTTACCAAGGGAGTGGTGGAGGGAAGGGCAAGGCAAACCACTCCCTGGATGGAATGATGCAGTGGCAGCTTAAAACTCCCAGCGCTCCCAGTCACCCTACAGAGGGGATGATTTTGACCCAGAATTTTTCCTGGGCAGAAGCCATTGTGACTCGCTCTGACCTGCTTTTTCTTTCGGTAGTGATGTGCTAACGGGAGGAGAGGGCTTCTTCATCCCCGAGTCTAGGCTGAGCTGGCGGTTGCTGTCGCATTGGGATAGTTAGCAAAATCTTGCTTTCATGAGCGCCGTGTGACGGATTTGTAGTTAAACCCCAAAGCAGGTGGGCGCTCACGCAGAATTCAAGTCTAGATACCAACTCAGATCGCAGCCCAGAGCTCATAGGTCTGTGGACTGAACGTGGGCCCAGTTTTGAGCAAACAGTCCAGTTTATAGTTTCAGTTCGGAACTGTGTGAAATGGGCTTCCCTGTGATTTTGGTGCTGTGCTGGAGGGCATTTCATAGGGACATCGTGTCCCCTGTTGATGTGATGATAACACTTAGCATCTTTAAAGCCTGTTAATCAACCAATCCTCACAACTAGAACTGGGGGACATTCTTTGGACAAATAATTTAGTTGCTGAGAAATGCAGTTTTGGGTCAAATTTGCTGAATAATTTTGGCCACAAAATTTTTTTTGGGGGGAGGGGGCCTAGATTCACAAGGGACTTTGGCTTGTCACCATTCACAAGACAGGAGGTGGTGGTGGTGGTGGTGGTGGTGCCCCCCCCCCCCACCGCCCCTTATAACTTGAGCCCAGCGACACTCACCTGGAAGGTGGACACCTGGGTTCAGGTCCCTGCTCTCCCGAGTGAGTGTCCCACACACTGAGCTGAAGGTTATTCAGGTGCCAACACTTCCTCCTCCTTTGCTTTCATGAAAAAGGTTAAACATGCTAAAGGTTTTGTTCAACCCAAAACTTCATTTTTCCAAATTTTTGATTCAACAAAAATTCCCCCAAAATCTCACCCCAAAAGGACCTTCATTTTAAAAAAAAACCTGCCAGTGAACCAAAAATCAATGATTTGCACAGCCCCCTTGTTGGGGAAGTAGTAACCTCCCCATTTCACAGGTGGGCTATTGAGGCAGAGAAGCTATGACATGTCCATGGCCGTACAATGAGTCAGGGGCGGGAGCTGGTATTGGGGAACATCCTCCCTCTCAATCCTCAGCTCAGTTCCACTAGCCTGCGGTCGGTATCCTGCCTCACCCAGCCAAGAATCCATGTGCTGCAGCGATGTACCTGTTCTGTCCCACAGCTACGGTTCCTATATGGAATCAAGTGATCAGACTCCTCCCTGGGGTTCCTTTCTTAGCCAGAGCCTTGGGAAATGTGGCGCTAATTCTGGAGCAGGAATATTTTTGCATGCTGTCTGAGGCTGCACTGGGGACATTTCTGTCTGGATCAGCCACGTCATAGAACCGAGGCGGTGCGTCTCTGCGTTTGGAATGATTTCAGGCTGCCTCCAGGAGAAGGGTTTAGTCTCCTTGCTTTGGCAGTTGGATTGCTTTGCTGGTTTTAAGACTGGGAACCATGAGTTATAGGAGAGCAACTGGAATTCTGGGCCAGAATGTTGGGGGGTGGGGGAGATCCCTCGGTGGCTTCAGGGTTACCCTCAGAAGAGGACAAACCATGTTCCAGCGGACAGGTGTTCATCCATTATAGCTCCCAGAGGTAACGGTTCTCTGCACTCTCCCCCTTAGCATTGTGTTCTCCAGAGAAGTGGCTTCGGCTATTTTAGTTATGGACCTGATGTGCAGCTGTTGCAGTCTGTCCCTGCAGATGATCTCTTCTCTGATGAGAAGCACCAGTCCAAACAGGACCGCAGTGCTGCTGCAGCAGCTGGTTCCCTTCGCCTAGGCCAGAGGAGCATAGAACAAAGTCACTTCCAAATTCTTCCTCCCCTGGTCTCTTGGCCCTCTATCGATGATCAGCTCTAGACCAGTCTATGCTGCCATCAGTTAAGATGAGAACAGCTGAAGGCAAACTCCACTTCAGGTGCCTCCTAATTTAGATTTAACTTGTATTTTTTTTAAATTCTTCCTATATTTAAAAAATAAATAAAACCCTCAGTATTGTAGAGATTTGTTGCGGTTAATTATTGCTTTATTGCAAAGCCACCTGTGAGATAAACGGCATATTGTAATTATAGTGTGTCAAAGTCAGAGGATTAAAGAAAGAGATAATGGGCCACCTATTTCTATCCCCCACCCCTCTTGCCAGTGTATCCATTGTCCAGTTAAGTGGTTAACTGGGCGATGAGCATTTTTCTTACCCCTTGCATAATTAGATCATTGCCAATTTTTAGCACAGACATTTCCCAAAGCTTTAAAAGTCCTAGGAGTACCGCTGTTTTGGCACTTTCCACATGGGATCTGGAAATGCGATACACTGGCCAATGGTGTTTCATGTCCCAGTTTAGTGGCTGCACCACTAGAAGTTAACAACTTACTACAGCTACCTGCTAATGAGCTTACTCATTAGGCCGAAGTGGTGGTTATCTGTGTCCTCAGACCAAGGATTCCGAGTTCAAATCCTGCTATGATTACAAGGGGTGGTTACAGAATTGATCCTTCACACATTGGCTTGTTCTGATTGATGCTTTGTCTTATTCTTTTTAGATAGTTCCTGACCCCAATGCAGTCCATCCCTTAGACCTTCACACTAGGTGTTCTTCCATCCCTTGCCTGGGAGGCTGATGCCTTAGAACACTGGGTATGTTAAAATAGTGCCCACAGTTAGGGTGACAACCAGTGTGTACACCTCCTCCTGGGATCTGGACGTACCGCACACAAACACAAACTGAGGATGTTTGACCCTGTTGGCGGTGACCGGACAACAGGTGAAGAAGTTAATATTGCACTGATAGATGAATCCAGGACCTTAGATAGATAGATAGATAGATAGATAGATAGATAGATAGATAGATAGATAGATAGATAGATGTGGGTGTGAGGGTCTTGTTGCATGTTTACACAGTGTCTTTCTTCCCAAAGGCTCTCAAAGCACTTCATAAACTGTACCTGCCTGTCAAGGCAGGGATACAGCTAAGCAATAAGAAGGGATGGAGGGAAGTTTCAGCCAGGACAACGGAACAAACCCGCTTTTCTGCACAGTGGGATTTTTAATGCCCATGAAGAGCAGAGACAAGGCCTTCACTTCTAAAAGCATCAGCTGAAAGACCTACACACAATATACTCAGTGCATCATCCTGGGAGAAGGAAAGGCTGAGCCAGCTCTCCCAAGATCCCAAGCATCCTGTTTTCGTTAGGGCTGGGTGACTTCATACCAGAAGACTGGACAATGAAGCCTCCAAGGATGGGCCAGATCTTCAGAGCAGATCCTATGGAGATTAAATACTTCTTCATTCCTCTGAGGCCCTCCCACAGAACAAGGGACTAATATCCAAAACGGTTTGAATTCCATGCCCTCTCTGAAGGCGCAGGGCGACAAACCTCTCTGCCTTCCAGGACTTACCTGGACATTTGCCCTCAAGATGTGGCCACTTGTACGTGCCCTGAGGTGGTACTAGAATAGCCTAACCTGCTCCCTGGGGCAAATGGGCTTGATCTCACAACCATGTGAATACTGTGCCCTGTGACTCAACGTGGGCGTATCTCAAGTGTCTGCGACGTGGCTTTGCAAACATCTGTGCCAGCACAGCCCACCCCCACTCCCTGCATGACTCAGGCATGCCAGAGGGCTTCGGCACCTGGCGCTTGCTGCTGTTTGAATGCCCCATTGTGTTTTCCTTTAGCGGGCTCTGCTAATGCACCTATCAACGCACATCTTCCCGTTTATTTGTTGTTGTTGTTTTTCTTCTGCAGAGTAAATTGCAGGTTTCATTTGCCGAGGGTGGTGTTTTGACAGAGCCGAAAGGAGCAGGGAATGCTAATGAGTTGTGGTAGGAGAGGGTCCTTCCAGTTGGTGTTCGGTGACTGCACGAAAAGTGCTTTGCCCGACTTCTCTGTTCCCCACCCCGCAGTTGTTGTTTGCATTGTGGTTGTACCGAAGGGCTCCAGGGAAGGATTGGGGGCACTCTGACCTGAGCAAACACTTGTTTAGAAGACAGTCTCTGTCCCAACGAGTTTACAGTCTAGGTTATTACAAGTGCACAGCAGGTGGACAAACAAACAAGACTGGAAATGGAGGATAAGCTCAGCTCTGTGGGGAGTGACAGTCATTTCCTATAAATTTGTACAGTGCCTGGCACAGCTAGGCCCCAACTTGGTAGGTCTCCACACACTGCCACAATATAAATGTTAAATAAGAATAGCAGGGAGACAGTGAGCTTTGTGCTACCTAGCTGCATAAGATGGTAAGGTCCCTGCCCCAGAGGGCTTTCGATATAGTTCAGGGACCAGGTCTCTCCTCGCGTGCACCACTAACATGCAGCCCATAGGTTGGTTCTGAATTAATTCTCTATTCTCAAAGGTATGAAAAACATCCAATTACATAGATCTACAGTCATCAGACACTGCAGTTTTCTAAACTGGAAAGGGGTGTGATGACCTGATTTCACTTTGCATCATGGCCTCAGCCGGATTCATCCTACACGTGTGCAGCAGACTTTTCTGCCTTCCTGAGAGAATTTTTCCACTCACTGCAGTGTCCCTCAACTTTAATAACAACAATACAGGCCCTGCTTTGTGGGTGGCCTTGGAGGTTTGCTGTGGTCCTAATGCAGTTGCCTGAGCTGGGAAAGGGGCAGAGACCAGATGCTACCAGTGAATTTTTTTTTTAAATTGCAATTTTGTTAGGGATTCTATTGGCAGGTCAGTATGCTCTGCCCGCCAGTTCTGGGGTGGCTTCTAACATTCCATTCCTTTCTCAACACGTTCGAGAAAACTCGCTAGGAATTCTCAAAAGCAAGCAGGTTTGCAACTCTAACGTTGCAGTGTGACGGGGCATTCACCTCCTGAGCACTTTTCCCCCCGCTCCTGGTGCCCCTTGTAGGTTGTTGACCTTGCTTGGTAGGTCTTCAGTGGCTCAACCCTCCAGCCAAGTCACACAGTCAAATGGTGTATTCGGGTCCAAAATAACACAAAACAAAAGTCTTCTGATACCAGGCTCAAGCTGGACTCAGCCCCGCCTTCCTGAGCGGGCCTTCTCTCGGCAGCCTCTCCTGGACTCCTTTCAATCCAGCCCTTTGCTCAGGCTTGTAAAGGAAACTTGTCCCTTTTCTCGGCACTGAGGTCACTTTGCCAGTGGCCAATGGGAGAACCTGGGCCCACCCACTACTCCTGGTCCCAACTCAGGGACCCTATAAACAGCAGCTGCATACTGCTGCCTCCCGTTCACTGCTTCTGTTCCCTGGGCCTTTTGCCACGTAGCTCCTTTCTCTTCACCCTTCTCTCAGGGCTGAAGTTCTCAGATCCTCTTCCTCCTCGTTGAATGCCAGTGCCACCAGAATCCATCTTCTGGTTCTCGCTTGAGCTCCTGTGGCCAGCAAGGAGCATCCAGCCTGGCTCCTCTGTCCCCAGCAAGTAACTGACCTGCTCAGGCCCTGCAGCTCCTTTTATCTGAGCCTGCTGGGCTCGGATAGGCTGCTTCCACGCAGCCTCTCTAGGCAGGCCTGGAAGACCCACCTTCACTGCTCCTTTCCTGGGGTGGGGTGTAATAAGTCTGTGGGGGCTCGAAGAACCAGGTACTGCCCATCACATGCAGGCATCAGTATTTGCTGTATACTTTCCCTTTTACAGAGTCACAATGAACCAAATGAAGCCCCTCATCTTACAAAGGGTCCCACTAAGGAAGAAGGGTCTGTCTATACAGAGACCATTGTAGGCTGGTCACCCAAGTCTGCTGACACAATAAATTGACTTTTCAATGGATTCCATCACATGTTGGTGTATACGGGAGTGAGGTAGCTGATGACCTGGCCAAAATTGGAAGATTGGAAACTCAGGTTGGAATGACAGTGGTTGAGGATATTGATGCCCTCTCAAGGGAAATATTAGCTGAAATTAATGGTCAAAAGATGAAAGATCCTCTGATTGATACCAAAACATCTAGGAAAATAATATCCACAGTTATGAGATTGCAGATGGGCCACATTGCTGGAATGAAAATCAATAGAGATGGGACCAAAATATATCCACTTTGCAGGACGTGTCAGGAGCAGGCTCTAATACCTGCTCAGGCTTCTGAATGCAATATTGTAAGGAAAGTGAAGTTTTTTAGATTGAACACCTTGGATTGATCCCTTACAAAGGAGCCTGGACAAGTTGCCGAATTCATTCTCAAACTCCATGGCCTGATCTGATGATTGCGGGACAAGACAACAACAATAACAACACCTGATGCACCGGCACAGACCATGCACAAAGTGCATGTGAAAATCACTGAGGTTTTGTCTTCACTGGGGAAAAAAAGGTGTGTTCTTTCTCACCTCATGGTAATTGACGCAAGGTAAAATCCTGTTGAAGACCAGGCAATTTGTAGTTTTCATATGTGTTACAGCAGGATGAAGTAAGGGCTATGGGGGAGCTTAGGGTTTACCTAGATGTGCTAAAATGTGTGAAAACAACAAACTGCCTGGTCTTCACAAGGATTTTACCCTATTAGCTACCACCTGTTAGCTACCTTGAGGAAAGAACGCACCTTCGTTCAGTGAAAACTCACCCTGAGTTGGCAGGAGCATGAGGCATTTGCAATCTAGGTATGTGCAAAAGTGCACATGCCTGTCTGATGAATAGGCTGAATGTGATCATTAAAATCTGCACTGGAGAGATTTACTTAAAGACTTAGCTCAAGAGAGAGTTTTATTTGTTTTATTTTTCTTTAAATACTTGGTTGCACTCAGTAGACCTCTTCTGTGATTAGGAATGAGGGGAGTGGATTTTGCAAAATTTGGCGAGCTCTTCTGCTCTCACTTTTAATGTAAAATTAATAAAACCTTGTGTTTAAATCACTAGATTTTGCAATGCTTTAAGTCAATAACACATGTTCATTTGAGTCTAGGGGGGCGCTTATTTACAAAGCCAGGAACAACTTATGTCAGGAAGCCCAAAACTGCATCAAATTTACCCAGTTTCAGCTCTCGGTACAATCTCTGAGCCCAGCCCAGTTCAGTGGAAGGCTCGTAAACCCTGAAACCTCAGACTCAAAGGCACCTGGATATCGGGGAAGTTTGGAGATGGATCTGTACCAGAACTTCCCAGCTGAATCCCATCCTAATAATGGGCCAGAGTGGAATCCTGGCACCCCAGAGTATCACTGAACTGGATGGCTTGAGCCCATTCATCTATCAGTGCAATATTAACCTCTTCACCTGTTGTCCGGTCACCGCCAACAGGGTCAAACATCCTCAGTTTGTGTTTGTGTGCGGTACTTCCAGATCCGAGGAGGAGGTGTACTTTCAGGCAGACCTCCGCTGATTCGTGGTTTTGTGTCAAAACTGGGGGAATCTCTTGGATTCAACTGAGCTTTGTTTGGAGTTTTGGGACTGACGAGCAGAGGTGGGGACCACCTGGTTGAAAACCAAAGGAATGGCTCAAAGGAATGGCTGAAACCTGGGAGCTGCTGCACTCTGAGCTGCAGGGCCCATTTAGGAAGCCACTCCATTGTATTTGCAAGGCTTTGCTTTTCAGAGCCCTGTGTGCACACCCTATTACTGGTGCTTGTCTCTCTCCCCCTCACCCACCATTAGAGACGTGCTGTGAGCACAGACTTCAGTAGCGGGGGGAATCTTGGTGCCTTTTAATTGACCCTGCTGCTTAGTAGCAACTTGTAATTAAGAGCTGCACATGAGGGCCAGCAAAGAATCTCAAAGCCCGCTGGTGGGAGTTGAAAGCTTCCCTTCTGTACCAGAGCGCTCTCACCTCTGACTCCTGGAGCATGGAGGCCTCTGAGCGTTGCTGGTGCTACTGGTTGCCAAGGCGAAGAGGAGCTGTCAGGTTTCTAGAGTGATGGCAGAGACTTACTAAGCATTGCGAGCTGCTTGTGCTGTTGTGAACTCTTAGTTACGTCCCTTCACGCAGTGCGGCGGGAGGGTTGTGTTTCGAATTGACCTACCGCTTGGTGGTTTTTCTCGCTACCTGCCTCGGAGCGTTTTGGGGGAAAACAGGGTGGAGAGTTTGCATCTGATTTTTGATCTTGCTCACGGCAATGTGAACTTGTTGATTTCAGCGGCGTTTCTTCCGTTGTCCATTGGTATGATTGAGATCCGAATCAGACTGCGTGCCATCAACACGCACGTGCTGCCTCGGAACAATGGTACATTTTTGTGGTGAAGGGGAATTTTTAAAAACAAATGACTGGATTTGATCATGTCTCACAAATGGAGGCAGGCAGGTAACGACTGGGAAGAAATAGGAAAGGGGAAAAGCAAATAGGAAGAAAAGCAAAGGGGAAGAAATAGGAAAGGGGAAAAGCAAACCACCCCTTCTTAAGTAGGAAGAGGGAACGTTTGCTTTGGGAGTTTATAGTTCTTGGGCCTCCCTCGTGGCCTGGCCAGTAGAGGAAGAGGACATGGCTGGGGGGGAAAAGACAAAGTAGAGTTGAGCCCAAACTGAAAAGTTTCTGTCAGGATCTGAATTGTCCCCAAGTTTGGAGGGAGGGGGTTTGGTTTGGGCCCTTTGCAGAGACAGGCCTGGGCTGTGACGTTTGGGGAGAAGAGTGCCCAGAGCCTGCCTCTTCTCCCCTGATGACTGTAACCTAGGGATGAAGTGGGGGCAGGGAAAGGAGGAAATGTCCTTAAAACCAACCGGCCAACCATCTTGGAGGGTGACTGTACTTACAGCAAAGATCTGCCCTCGTGTAACAAGCTTCCCCGTTTCCCTCGGTTGTGCCAAACATTCTCTGCTGTTAGGCAACACACTCCAGACTTGGGAACTCTTCCCTGATGTGATGTTTTTCTGCAGTTGCCTTCAGAGCAGGCTGGTATATGGGGAAGGCCCTTCATTTTCACTTGGATTTAGTGTAAAGTTTTCTGGGGATCTATCTCTATTTATTACAAAATTTTAAAAATGGGTGAAAATCAATAAAAAATGAAACCGAAGGGCCTTGGGTGCCTGGTTCTCATGGGGGACAGTGGGTGGGAAGGTGAGGGGTGCCCAATATTCTTGGGGGGGGCAGTGGGGAGGAGGGGTGTGGGGGCAGAAGGGGGCAGAGGCCAGAGTGCCCAGTACTCTTGGGGGTAGTGGGGTGAGGAGTGCAGTGGATGAGGGGTGCCCGGTACTCATGGGGGGCAGTGGGCGGGGAGGTGAGAGGTGTTCATGGGGCAGTGGGGTGAAGAGCTCAGTGGGTGAGGGGTGCCTGGTACTCATAGAGGCAGTGGGCGGGGTGGTGAGGGGTATTCAGGGGGGTAGTGGATGAGGGGGGCAGTGGGTGAGGGGTGCCCGGTACTCATGGGGGGGGGCAGTGGGCGGGGAGGCGAGGGGTATTCAGGGGGGCAGTGGGTGGGGAGGTGAGGGGTATTCAGGGGGACAGTGGGTGAGGGGTGCCTGGTACTCATGGGGGGCAGTGGGTGGAGAGGCGAGGGGTATCCAGGGGGGCAGTGGGTGGAGAGGCGAGGGGTATCCAGGGGGGCAGTGGGTGAGGGGTGCCTGGTACTCATGGGGGGGCAGTGGGTGGGGAGGCAAGGGGTGCCTGGTACTTATGGGGTTCCTGGTGGGGGAGGGGCTGCCCAGTATTCCTGGGGTTGAGCAGGTGGGAGGCACCCAGCGGGGAAGCGGGGCCCAGTACTCCCGGGGTGCAGCGGTTGCTGTACTCATTGGTTTTGGTCTCAGTGTAGCAGCTGAGGAAGCTGCCTGCTCCCTGCAGGCCTGTCACTGCAGCGGCTGGCCAGGCTCAGCTGCTGGGCCCTGGCTCCCACTCATCTTGCTCCCTGACTGTGAAGCAGCTGCCACTGATCAGCAGTTCCCCTCCTCTGCCCAGGTGTGCTGAGCCGTCTGGTGGAAACTCTGTGAGGGGGGCCCCCCTGGAGTCTGGCCCCGGCCCCCCACTCTAGAAGGAGAGATGGCAGTTCACGAGCCGCCAGATCTCCTTCCGGAACAGGGAGCTGGGTCCAGGGAGTCGACACTCCCAAAATTAGGGTGAAAATCGGTAAAACGTGAATAATGGCTTTTTTTATAACCCAAGATTTTTTTCGGAAAAAATCGGTGAAAACCAAAACCGAAGGGCCTTGTATCTGGGCTGCTGACTGGCTGTGCCCGGTGTCATGCTGAGGGGGAGAATACGTCCCCTTATGGACACGGCTTGGCTGAGGAGACAGCTTTGTTGAGCAGCTCCAGTGTGGCTTGGGGAGCAGGTTCAAGTGGAGAGCAGTGCCTGTGGACTGGGGAATGTTCCCATGTGACTGATACCTCCTAGGCTCCAGCCTGGCTGGTGAAAGGAGGAGGAAGCCTCCCTGGCATGCTGGTATCATCCATTTGCTAAAGGATCGTAATATGTGTGTATTGATTAGCCGGGACCTTGAGGAGATAAAGGGAGTGACTGGTAGCTGAGGTGGGGAGCAGGATTAAAAATGAAGCGAAATTCCTGGGCCATGTGCTGGCGAGGGCTCAGGATTAATAGTCATGTCACCAAAGAGATTGGCAAATACATTTACTGGGGCAGCTAGTTTTAGTGAAGCAGGACGTGACAAGTGGAATTAGAGTGAGGATGGGCTACTGTTTGGGGAGCCAATTACAAACGACCCTGGCTGGGTGCTTGCAGGGGAGGACGTGTGTGATTTGTGTGTAGCCTTGGGACACAGGGGTGGAAATCTAGCTCATGCAGCTTGACTGGGGGGCAGGCAGAGATGTAAGAGTTAGGGGCTGGCCGGGGGTAATGCAGAAAAGTGGAAGGCAGATGTATGGGTGAGTTAGGAGGCACTTGGAGTTGATTCTGTGGGGTGTCCCTTTATAAAACACCGAGCAAGACAGATTCCCTTACCCAACGGTCCTACAGTCAACAGTAATCCAGGCGAAAACATGTATATGGTATGACAGCTTGTGGTAGAAAGCACAGAGGTCATCGCCTTGGAAGGAGGAGATCAGTGTATGGAGCAGGACACTTCTGCTTTCATTGTTTATTCTAAGGGTCAAATGACGCTTTAGACTGGACGGTGTGCATGAGGCAGATGGAGATGGGCCATAGGCGTGAGTTGATTATGGTTTAGGAGGCTTCTTTGAAAATGTTTCCTTTAGCATCCTGCTAGAAAGGAAGGAGGAAAATCACTATTTACTGGTGAAAATGTCAGTCCAGCTTTACTATTTCTGCGTTTTATTTTCTGCTCTGAGATGAAATCTAGCTTTATGCCAGGCTGGATACTCCTCCCACAACCCTGGCACTCCAGCTGGAGCATCTGAGGTCCTTTCATCTGACCGACCAGCCAACACTACAGCATCCTCGCTCCTAGAAGAAACCACTGAGGCTGCCTCCAGTTCCCCTTCTGCAATTAGAAGGGGGTCTTGGAGCAGTAACATAAATTTCCCCTTTGTCCCAAGGTTCTGAGTCTCACCTATTCAAACTCCCGCCTGGTGCTCCCAACACCAGCCAGCAAAGTGACAAAGGAGCTGAGCTCATGACACACACCCCCGGCCATGTCACTTTACACAACCCAGGCTCAACGTGCTATTGCTGAGCTCCCAGGCCACACACCTGACTTCCTTGAGACAGTTACAAAGCAGGCAATCGGTACTTTGTGCAGGTCCCGCTGCTTGCTAATGCTGACCTGAGTTCACTTCATTAACTAACAGTTGTTTAATTGCTGTCAGTGATGGCTTCCCTAGGGATTATTGCTCAATGTAATATGGCATCTGTTTTTCATAAACAGGACTCTAGGGAAGGAAAAGGTTGAGCTCTGGGTCCTAGGCTGTGCCCTTGCTGGGACGTGAGTGATGAATGTTAATGTTCTAAGTGCCAGGCAAGGCCAGTGTTCGCTCCTGGTTCCAGCACAGATTACGAAGTGTCCTTTCAGGCCAGCCAGTGACATAAAGGTTATTGCTGGAGAGGAGACACTGGAGACCCAGTGAATCTCAGTGGTCATGAATTAGGCCTTGCTTGAACCGATGTGGTTCAGTGGGTGAGACAGCAGCCAGGCGTTTAAGAGACCCGCGTTCTGTTCCCAGCACCGCCCCGCTGGGTGACCTTGGGCAAGTTACTTTACTGTTATTACCTTTACTTATTATTTGTGTTGCACCAGTGTTATAGGTCATCTTCGGCAGCACCGGCCACAATGTGCGCTAACAAGGCTGGTCTTTCACCCTGGTGGAATGGAGATAATAATGTTCCCCCACCTATTTATACAGCGCTCTGAGAGCTGCCGACAAGCAGCACTGTCCAAGCACAAAGCATCATCATTGTGATTGATTGATTGATTCATTGATTGATTTTATTATTTCCCCAAGATGCTGAATGGGCAAAGCTCAAGCCATCGGGTCAGTGAAAAGCAGCTGAAGGGCTGTGCACCACAGTGTTAAGTGAAAAAAATCTATTCAAGAATAATGTTTGCGAAAACAAGGGGCAAAGTGGCCTCTAATTAAATTTGGCATTGCATTACTGGATGACTGTGTGCATATCCATGGACCCTCACCCACATATATATGTCCGCAAAGCTATTGGTAATAAAAATATAGGGTGAGATTTTCAAAGCCAGCTTAGAGATTTAGCCATGCAACTCCCATTCAATGAATGGCCATTGTCTGTCTAGCTCCCCTACTCAATAATGAAAATGTTAGCCCTCTATTGCTAACAACACTGGAATAGCTCTCCTCAAAAACTCCTCCTCCCAACTTGCAGATATAATGTGACTTTTTTCCTTGATTTGCTAGTTCACTTGCCCATCTGGACCTTTCTGCTCTATTTAGGTTTCCTGACGATTTCCCTTTTGTAATATGGTGTCTTGTCGCTCTGTAGCAGATGCATGTAAAGGTCTTTTCTGCGGTTCGGTTGCATTTCTTATATTGTTCTGTACAAAACGGTTTGAGTCAATGAGGAAGCCACTTCTAGGATTGCTTTTTTGTGTGTGTCTGACATATTTCCTGTATAGACTCATAGACTTAAAGGCCAGAAGGGACCATCATGATCATCTAGTCTGACCTCCTGCACATTGCAGGCCACAGAACCTCACCCACCCACTCCTGTAAAAGGTATATATTATGTATATATCCGGCATTGCTGTAACGACGGCCTGAAATTCCAGGGTATCTTTTCTTTCACACAGGCTGTCATTTGCCGGGCAAATTCTTCTCTGTTATAGCAGTGTAAATTTGGAGGCCCTTTGCTGAAGTCAGCGGAGTGACTCCAGAATTGCACCAGCATACCAGATCAGAATTTAGCCTTTTGTCCGTTTATCCCTAGCCGCTTTGTTCTGGTTTAGGACCTGATCCTACCTGGATTGACTCCAGCGGCACTAATTCCAAATACAGTTTATTACTGGATAAAGGTTTATCCTTTGCTGGTGTGGATTTCTGAGACGGTTGCTAATGTAAAGAACTCATAGCATTGCGAGACTGTAGGGCAGGCATTACGCAAGGTTTCTTCACACGACGCTCCTGACTAATCTCAATCCCAACTGAGCTACATCTCCCCATTTCTACCACCCCGTGTGAGTCCTGGTCTTCCATGAACAAAGTCTGCCTGTGCCCCGTTGTATAGTTGTTTTGTGAGATGGCCAAACATGCACTAGGGACAAAAGCGAGGTCACTCATTTTGTTTCTACTTGTGATTTATTTAGAGGAGTTAGAACACAGGTCCTACCCTAGAATACCCACTTTATTGACCCAGTGGGGTAAACCCAGTTTGCCTCTGGACTGAATAGACGCAGTGAGGATGTGCAGCCTTAGCCAGTTGCTATCCCAGTTCGTCACCTCATGGTCAGGAACCCTCGTAGGAGGTATGGTTGAATGGCAGTTCGGTGACGCTCTCGCTATTGCCTTCTTGTCTCCTCAGGAGGGAGAATAAACTGCGGATCCAGAATGGCTGGCTGTGCCACCTGGCCCCGGAAATCATCCGCCAGCTCTCGCCTGACACGGAAGAGGACAAGCTGCCCTTCTCCAAGCCCTCAGACGTTTTTGCACTTGGGTAAGTCCTGTTGTGGGCCCAAGCTAATATTTGGCTCTGTGGGGAGGAGTTTGTGGTTGGGGGTGAGCCCATGGGCTAGCACAGTGTTGCTGCATTCTGGTGCTGCTGCAAAGCAGGCGGGAACGACGGGAGGGAAGTGAAATGGAACTGAAGGAATCCATTTTATTGCAGCAGGAGTTAAGTAACTCTCTTGGTCTCCCAGGCAGATTTTTGGTTTGTGGAACAGTCCGAACAGGGGGGAGTCCGTTCCAGGGGGGAGTAGGGTGTGTGTGTGTGGATTTCTTGCTGGGGGGGGGAGGCACCTTCTTGCCTATGGAAAGGCTGTGGAATGCAACAAAGCCTGCAGTATTCTTTGTGCTATAGAGCCAAGTTCCTACCAGCCCAGTACATATGTGTTAGGGGTTTGTGCAAAGGCCAGGGAAGTGGCTGGACCAGGCCAATCCAGGATGGCTGGTACCATCCATTAACTGTATGGATCCATTGGCCATCATCTCTACGTTGAAGAAGGCACAGAGGAGACAAAGGAAGTGACTGCTGCAGCCTATAGGTCATATAGCATCTGCCAGCTGGCTGCCCCACACCCTGGGGTCTTGGCCAGCACGAAGGATTCTTTCCCTCTTCTTCCTGCTAATGCTTAAACTAGTTTGAAAAAAGTGGGGGCTATCATAAACCTGGAACAGCAAATTTAGTAAGAGAGTGGTTAAAGCGCACCCATCAGCAACCCAGCTCATTTGTTTGCCGGGTCTGCGACCCCTTGCGGCCTTTCCCCACTTTAAGGACCATTCCCCATGTTGCGTGGGGGATGAGATTGTCTCCATGCTAAATGCTGCTATAGGGAGTGCTGGAGCAATCTCACTGACCAAACTAAATTAGGGATGGACCTCAACTTAACCGATGGGGTGTTGTATCATCCAGAGCCAAATTCCAGAGCTGACCCTTGTCTCCAGCGGACTGAATCGAAACCATAGTCCAAAAGCCATCCCCCAGCTTGGGGCAAGATCCCATTTGACTTCAGGACTTCCACTTTGTTACTGGGGCCAACTCCAGAAAACTAGATCCACCTTCAGCTCTCGGGTTTTTGGTTCAGACCCATCTCTCCCCTATAAATACTTCATAACATGAACATAGGTGAAACATTTTAGAGAGTCCGGCTGATTGCATGTGACGCGGTGGGTAGGAGAACCTAGAAGAGTTCTATACTCTGAATTCTCTACGGACATTGATCTCCATGCTAGATAATCTAGAACTATTTAAACATTATTAGAATTTTGCTCTAAAACTGCGGACAGTAGGGGGAGGGGCTGCTAAATGACAGACAGTAGAGTAAACGGTGAATTTTTCTTCCAGATAGAACATCTAGTGCACCAGTTAATTATTCACACTATTTATCTAATAGAAAATATCCTTTGTGAAAGTGGCCCAACCATTTCCCTGATCAAAATCTTCCTTGAGGCAGACATAGGACTGTAGGTTTTATCCGGTGGATTAATTTTCCTTTGTGCCATATTGATGGACACCTTAAAGACCACAGCAGACAGTGATTAGTTTATGCGAAGCTGTTATCTGATGAGATATTTCCATTAAAAATGCAGTAATTAAACCAGTACATTTCTGGTGTAACTTCAGCATTTAAAAAAAAAAAAAAAGAAGCAATTAAGGGATCTTATCAAGCTAAGCAAAAGCCATTTGCTTAAGGCTTAAAGTTATTATCTGAGAGCTCTATGCCTGTTTAAAGTAGCCGTCGATTTCTTTGAAAAGTTTTCAGTGTTTTTGTTCTTCCTGGTTCGTAAGATCCTCTCAGCTGCTGGGAATTGTTCGGCCAGATCCTCAGCTGCTGGGAATTGATTTTAGTGGAGATTTGCCAGTTTCCACTGGCTGAGGCTCTGGCTCACGGATTCTTTTCCGGATGGAATTGGGGACGGAAATCATGCCCTCTCACTGGGACTAAAAATGGCAGCAAAGGTCCTGCTTTGAGCAGGGGGTTGGACTAGATGACCTTCTGAGGTCCCTTCCAACCCTGATATTCTATGATTCTATGATTCATAGGACTTGGTAAGGCTGCATTGCCTTTCTGCCCCCTTTTGATCTCTTTCCCCAGCACACTGCAGGACAGCACTAGTTCTTCTCCTTTTGGTAAACATCAGTGGGCAGATGGTCAGCTCGGGTCATTGATTTCAGTGGCACTATGCCAACTGACACCACTGTGGCTTTGCCCCCAGATTTGGCTGGTGTTCTGGTTCTTCTAGAGTTACGGGTGGCCTGAGGAGATCCGGCTCCTGGCAGCACTGAGAATTACCAGGATACAGGGAAAGCCTGCATGGCCCCTTTCTGCTAAGCCTTAGGGAGCAGGGTAGTGTAGGCACTGCTCTGCTACTTCAATGCCTCTGGTTTATTCCTCTAAGCAGGGATGGTCTTGCTGGCTGGCTGACCTTATGGGGGCTGCTTTGTGACCCAATGTGTCTGCAGTGGGATCTAGGCTCTAGTCCCTAGGAAAAGATTCTGGCGTAGAAAAAGTTTTATGGAGAAACACCGAATGTCCAGATGATTAAGACCTTGCTTCACAGAGGTTCTACGTTAAGGAGGAGGAAAAATAAGGAAGGGAATCAATCAATTTAGCAATGTTAAGTGTCAAAAAGCTAAGAGATGCCTTCAGCTCCACTGCAGTAATTAATGTTATACATCTGGTCTGATAGTTACGGAATAACCCTACACGGATCTGGGCAAGGGAAAATCATGCTTAGAAAAACAAATTAATTAAAGCTGGTTGCAGCCATCAAAATAACGGAGGCGACTGCAGGATGTGGTCTAGAATTGAAAAGTAAACTCTGGAAAATGAGTTTTCAGAGTGGGCCCTCTGAAAATTCTCTCTGGAAGCCTCATCCTCTTCGCATTCAGGAGATGGACAGCTGCAATCTTTGGATCTAAAAACTGCTTTGCATTGAATCGCTGACCATCAGTAACGACTCTCGGCTTAGCTGGAAGGAGTACAGCTGCCTGTGAGATGGTGCTGTTAGAATCAGCCTTTCAAGACACTCTTATCCCCCTATCTAAACTGTATTGCCTGAGCCTAGGAAAGGGAACATATGAATATATTTATACGTACAAAGCTTTTTATTTTCCCTTCATCTCAGACAATACACGTTTATCAAGCAGATTAATGCAAGAAATAGTTCAGGCATGAGAACTCATTAGAAATACTCCAGACCCCACAGTAATGATTCAGGTTCCCATTCTGTTGGGAGTATAAGCCACTTAGGCACACTCATTTCTTTTGGGGGGGGTTCACATGTTGGGTGCCCAATTTGATATGACCAGGGCTCATTTTTTCAACAGCATGGAACACCAGTAGCTCCTGTTGACCTTGGTAGGGGCTGCGAGTGCTCAGCACCTCTGAAAACTAGGATCTAACACGTCAGATTTGGCACCTGAAAACAGGCATCCAAAATTAATGGACGCTTCCCAAGATTGAGGCCTTAGATACCATTGCACTTAACATACCACAGTGACAGGCAACTTACAAATACCATCGGCAGACAGCACCTCTTCCTCCAATTGTGCTGGATCCAGTCCAGTGGACAAAATTGTCTCTAAATTATTGGATATTGCAGGCTGGACCTGCCCCCCTGAACCCCAAGACAGGCATAGTTCTGGAGCAAGATGCAGGCTTGTCACTCAAGGCAACTTTAGAACAGTTTGTATTTATATTATTCACAGCCCATGGATCCTTTCAGCTATAAACCATCAAGAGTTCCAAACCTGGGGTCTGATCTTGCCTCCCCTCTGCTCCAATGACTGTCATTGATGAGAATGGCACTTCTAGGCTACCACCACTGTCTTCAAAGAGGAAGCCACTTAATCCCCTAACGTAACTAGTCCAGTATGCGAGGAAAGGACCGAGCCATGGTGGAAGTACCTGGGGCCAAAGGCTCTGAGCTGCCCCGGTTTATGCCAGAAGGGAATTTAGGCCTGGTGCCCAGGTTGGTGACTGGCACGCTAAAAATCTGCAGCTAGACCTGCCTCATCCCCAAGTCCCCTTTTAGACGTTTGTGCCTTGAACATAGTGAATGTGAAGAGAGCTCCTGGCATTTGTTGTT
Source organism: Platysternon megacephalum (assembly GCA_003942145.1). Taxonomy (NCBI): domain Eukaryota; kingdom Metazoa; phylum Chordata; order Testudines; family Platysternidae; genus Platysternon; species Platysternon megacephalum. The sequence goes on along the minus strand of QXTE01000130.1, from coordinate 3,206,186 downwards.
GGTGCTGCTGGGCTTTGGTTCTCAATCAGTTTTATCGTAACAAAAAAAAAAAAGAAAAAAAAAGAAATGAAGTGAAAATTCAGTAGATGCAGAAACAAGAGAACCCTTCTTACAAAAGCACTCTGGGTGCAGCCTGCTACGCTGGTCCCGGTGAAATATTCCTTTCTCAAGCACATCATTTCAAAACAAACCCATTCGGGGCCCAAAGGCCAGCAACACTAACACAGTACAGACAAGAATTCCCCAAGAAACCTTCCGATTAATCCCAAGAGTCCACTTAAAAGCATGAACATTTACTTTTTCACAAAGTCCCATTCTCCGGACACCAGATAATAAGCCTGGTTGTCAAGGGGGCAGGGAGCAGACAGCTGGGTGAAGGCGAGCTAGCTGTTGAATGCATCTCCTCTTGGAATGATGTTGGAGGCTGTCTCTGGTCCTAGCGCAGCAGTGAGAAGTGTAGGCGGCTGGCTATGGGGAGAGAAGCTGATGTTTCATGCCCTCCCCTCCCACTAGTTCCACATAGGGAGCAGGAGACAGCTGTGCTGGTGGGGCAGGAACAAGGAGCCCAGCCTAATTGTCTGCCTTCTGGACTAACTCTGCCCCCAGCTCCAGTTTTCAGATCCAGTTCTATTGTGAGCAAGAGAAGAAATCTCAGTGGGGTCATGGGGGGGGGGGGGTGAGGGTAGTTGATGTCCAGGGAGACTTAGATGTTCCTTTCACGCTGGCTGATGCTTTTCAGGACGTCTCTCATTACCCTGTCAAGGTGCATTTCCCCTTTGACTTGATGGATTTCTGGTTTTCAATTAATACCTGAAAGATGAAGCGCGCGAGGCTGTATTCCCTTCCTCCCCTATCAACGCCGTGATTGCTGCTGTCATGGACAATCTTTTTTTTTTCTTCTCCCCCTCAAGTCATGTCTTGGTGGTGAATATTATAAATGTGAAGCAGAACAATGCCCATGGACAGGGCTGTCCGCCTCGGAGCGCTTTTGAAGCAGAAGATTGATGCTTCTTGCAAAGCTGAGGGAGGTGGCTCAGAACTCCTCTCCCTCCACAGTTGTGGGGGGGGGGGGGAGTCAGGGAAGAACATTGCCCTCTACCATGGACGGAAGCCATGGGGATGGGGTGGCACACAAGTGGCTTCAAACACCTTTGTCCTTAGCTCAGCTGTGCCAGACGTCAGGATTTGAGCCCTGAGCTTTCATTTCATAAAATGGGTTTGCAACCTTCATAGTTGTGCAGAAACCCTTAGAAAACAGGAGCCCAATATCAGCCAATGAGGTGTGGTCCTCCTGACCCAGCGGACCCCGTCTCAGTGGCTTGTTGACTCTGAAACCATGGGGGCCCTTTTTAAATGTTAACCCTGTAAACTGATGATCACCTCAGCAGATGCTACCAACACGGGTCTCTTCCACAATCTCAGACCACCTCCCAGGTGCCGAAAGACCCAGCTGGCCCCCGCTCAGCTGCCAAGATCTTCAGCTTCCCCCCGACAACACAGTTCAGTTCCATCAAGACACACGCCTGTGGCACATTGAAACCCCCTCGTGCTGGGGTAGTGCACAGCAAATGGAACTACGTACAAAATTAACTGTGCAGCCTGTGCTATCCATGGCCACATCGACCAGCTCAGCTGTTGACTTGAAATGAAGCTGCTGCAGAATGTCCAGCGGGCTGCACCAGAGCAACGCAGAAGTCAGGTGCAGCTCACTGCAGAGTACATGAGGCCTTGGCTCATTGTCTGGAGTGGCCATGTAGCGAATGGGTGGAGAGTCTGACCGACCCTCTCCCCCCCAGGAGGTGGCTGGTCCCGCCGGGTCAGGAATGAAGATCCCAGGTGGGGTGGGGTGGGGGAGCTTGCGTTACGGACAGTCTACATACCACATATCTGCCGCTGGGGCTCTTCATCCAGCACTGAATTCCTGTTGGGGAAAAAATGGAAAAGCAAAACCTCCTGTTTCTACAGAGCTTGCTTCCAGATCCAGCTGGAGCAGGTGGCGGGAATGTAAAAAAGCAGCTGCAAGGCATATTTACCCCCTGCATTAGCTATTAAGCTGCTCCCTATGCAGCAGGTTCAACCACTATTGCAACACTGCAGGAGCCTCCCACTTGAAGTACCAGGCTCCCTAGTCAGTCTGTTTGTGCCTCCCATCAAAGAGGCCTATTCTCTTCTCGGTGGGCCAGATTCTTAGCTGGTGTAAATGGATGTAGCCCCATCAAAATCAATGCAGCTGCACCAGTTTGACACCAGTTGAAGATCTGGCCCAATATGTGCTAGAAAGGGTGTGGGGGGGAATGGCACAGGTGCCTTTTACTGTTAATGAGAGTTACATTCACATGTACAATCCCTGCAGGTCAAGGTGAGACTGTGCCGAGAATCCCTAGCAAAGGGGAGGCAGTGTATTGGAACCCGGGGCTGGCAGTCAGGAGAGCTGGGTTTTCATTCAGAGTTTGCCTTTGACTTGTCATGTGACTTTGGTCAAGTCACTAGCTTCTGTGCCTCAGTTGCCCCATCTCTGAAATGGCATTAATACCCACCTTTGTGGAATGCTTTGGGGACAAGGTGCTATCTATATAGGAGTGGTGGTGTGAGAACATGCCTTCTCTGAGAGGTCTACCTTGGATGCTGAAGAAGGACTGCCCCTGGCAGGGCATATTCTATCAGTGCTGATGGGCAGGGAGAGAACGCAGCCTGGCTCCAATGTTCAGAGTTACCCCCTGCTGCATCTTTGGTGTCTAGGTCATTCTAACGCCCAGTGCGACTGTCTCCTAACAGCACCATCTGGTATGAGCTGCATGCGCGGGAGTGGCCTTTCAAGACACAACCGGCAGAGGCAATAATATGGCAAGTGGGAAGAGGGATGAAGCCCAACCTCAGCCAGATCGGCATGGGCAAAGAGATATCGGTACGTGAGGCGGCAGTGTGGTGAGGTGGGCGGGGAGAGGTGCTCCCATTGTGACGCAGCCAGGAACCACTCTAGCGTCTCCCAAAATCACCTTTGCGGGGGTGGCCCATGGGCCAAAAAAAATGCAGTTTTGGTGTGTGCCAGGATCTAACTTCTCTTCCTGCTGTCTCAGCCAGAAGAAACTGCCAGGGTGGTGGAGGCTCACGCAGTCCCTGGAGGGGATAGAGCGCTTCATGTCACTCCACACCAGCCACCTTTAGACCCACTTGACCTGTTTTTGGTGGGCCCCATCCAGCTCTTATTGGCTGGAAGGAGGAAGGTGTTATGGGTAGGGGGAATAAAGGGGAGAGCTGCAGGGCTCCAGCAGCAAAGTAGGGCAGATCCCTTCCCCTTCGAGACAGGGAACACAGCTGCTCCATCCTTCCTGCATTTACCCAGCCAGGGTCTGGGAGGTGGCATATGCCCCTTTGAGTGAACTCTGCTGTTCCCCCCACCCTTCTTTGCAAGAATATGGGGTCCAAGCTACAGAATTCATGTCAAGATCTTCCTCAACGTTTGGGACCTTGTGGGCGGTGGGGAGTTTGTTTCAGCCCATGATAGAGATGGGGGGCAGATGCAAAGTTCCCCAAAGCACGTGGGTGCTGGGATCCAGGGCTTTTTCTCGGCCGGTCTCTATCTGGGTATGTGCAGTTCCAGTAAAGTGTGTGGAGAGGCCTGGCTCTGTTGTTTCATTCTCTGCCTTGTGCGTGCTGCAGGACATCCTTCTCTTCTGCTGGGCGTATGAACAAGAGGAGAGACCCACCTTCACCAAGCTCATGGAGATGCTGGAGAAATTGCCAAAGCGGAACCGTCGCCTTTCGCACCCTGGGCACTTTTGGAAGTCGGCAGAGTAAGGCTCCTGCCCTGTATTTCCACTGATTCTCCCCTCCCTGCGCCTGGTGCTCTTCCGTGGGTCAGCCCCTTACACAAGTCTGCCAGTAATGCTGCCCATTGGCATTAGGGTGGGTGGAGGAGGGGAGTGGATCCAGATTAACAGGGAAGTCCTTCACCCCCACCCCCTCTGGGCATTTCCAATAGCAGCAGTCCCCTGCTGCGTAACCCAGCAGTCCCTGGTCTGTGGTCCATGGACCATTGGTGATATAGGGAACGCGTGTTGGTGATGCTTAGGGAGCTGGCTGGTCACATGGTGACCATCTGTAAAATGGGGATAAGGATCCTTACCTCCCTTTGTAAAGTGCTTTGAGATATGCTGATGAAAAGCGCTATGTAAAACTAGGTATTGTTGTTGTTATGGTGCTGGCTTTTCTTAGTACCAGCTGCTGCTATGGGTGAGAATCCTGGAGCCCAGGTAAGTTGTTGGAAACAAGCAGGAGGAGCCAGTTAAGCTGCCTTCAGTGGGATTGCGGTTTGATAGAGGGGAAGAGGGAATGGGCTGTACTTGGGGTCTGGGGTGACTGGAGCTCCCAGGTGCCAGTGGGAAAGGAATGTTCAGTGGCCAGGGGAGCACTGGTGAATGGGGTGTGAGGAAGACCGGGGGGCCGTCTATGTGGTGGTGAATGAGGGGAAGGGAGGTCTGTGGGGTGGTGAGTGGGGCAGGGAGAGAGAGGTGGCCCATATGGTGGTGAATGGGTGTGGAGGAGGTGACTGTGTCCCAATGTGGAAGAAGTTGGAGAACCCTTGCCCTAGACATAAAGTTCAGCGTTTAGCTGTTACATTCCAGGCACAGTTACTCATCAGAGACATACGAGTTTTCCAAAGCATCAGCATGCCTTTGTTAGTTAATCAGACAGAGAGAGGTTACATGCGTTCCCTGCATCCACCTCCCCCACATATCACCCGATATTGCATTAGCAGTATCCAGCGGGAGCTGTCACTGAGTCAGCAATGGACCTCAAACTAGAGTTCCTAAAATGTGTCTTATAGCAAAATAATGCCCATCCATGTGTTGCTGAGACATGATGCACAGTACGTATGCTTCCAGGACAGTCATAAATATACTTACCATCGTGGAGAAGACTTGCCTGGCTTTCCCAAAGGCTGTTAACATCTGGCCCATGATTGCCTCACACTGCGCCATGACTTCAGAGAGAAACTGCTACGGTTTCAATATGTTATTGTCAAGGATGTTTTCATTGCTGAGACTGAGAAGTCAAGAGAGGTGGTGATTTGTGGGTAGCCCGTTGTCTCCAGGGGGCCATTCTCATGTGGGAGTACAGCATGGGTCAGCCTTTCAGGATCAAACAGCGGGAGAGTTTGCAGAGCCAGGAGAAAGCTCTCGTTCTGACACAAGCATCCGTCAGCCGAATCCTGTCCTCACATCATTTTGGCTTAGTGCTTAGTCAGATCTCCCACTGGCTTCAATGAACACTTTGCCTGAGTAGATCCCAGGTAAGGGACTCCGGATTAGGCCCTATAATAGCTCCAGGGAGAATGCAGAAAATCACATCCCCAATTAAATTGTTCCATTTTCTCCCCGTAAGTTTCCTCAGTGGGAAGGTCCTTCTCTCATTGTCTATTTTTCCTCTACAATACCTAGTGCATACACAGGGAAATAAATTACTTCACAACATGAGGAGCAGCATGCACAGTTCCATAAACATACCAAGCTGCAGGGGAGAAATTTCTCCTTACCTTGGAGTATATTTTCTGTCATGGAAATTGTAGAACGGAATGGCAGGACAGGACACTACAGGAATAATGGGTTGTGGAGAGTTGTGTTAATCCACCTGCAAAAAGGCCTTCTTGCATTTGGACTCATCTTACTTGTGCAAACATCTTTCTGGAAGACAATGAAGAGCCTTGAGATGCTGATTTCTCATCCTGCACCTGGCAACCTAATCTCCCAGCCTAGCATTCTAGCTCTACTCTGTAGCCCCAAATGAGCTGCTGAGGCCCTCAGTTATTCCCTGTGCGCCTCTCTCAGAGCTCTTTAAATTGCAGAATGTCTCATGCTCACATTGGAGAACAAGGCTTGGGAAACTCTTCACCATAGAATCTCCCTCTTTAAAGTTCTCAGCTACAGAAGTTCCTGTTGCCCTGTCTTTATTAGTGTTTGGAGGCCGGGCACACCAGCAATCCCAGAGATAATAAAATATCAGCCTTTAGAAGGCTACAGTAGATGGTCCAAAGCCCGCCATGAATATAGGTGGTTTGACAAAAGTGATGTTAATTGACAGTTCATGATGGGAACTGTCCAGAGATCTTACAAGGAAGGCAAGAGATTGATGAACCCTAAGTTGGTAGGTTACGTTCTTGCTTTGTTGCGTTTGGTCATTTAAACAGCTGCCCTTTAGGGTATTGCACTCATTTTGCCCTTGCTATGACGGCTGGCAAACTTCTTCTGGCTGGCAGCTTACCTTAATTACTGCCAGTCTGCCCTCTGGTTTTGGTAGCTGCACGGAGATGAGGCGGGGGAGAGGATTTCAGATCCGCAGTTGTTTTCTGTCAGAGGTATCTCTCTGGCTCCCTCATTAAGGAGAGGCTGGCTGCTGCTTGTCTCCTCGGTGTTGCTGCTTCCTCCAGAGCAGTGTCACAGGGTAATGAGAGCTGCATTGGGCATTGTAGTAATAATTTGCTTGCTGCTCACCCGCACTCTCCCCCAGCAGCTGGTTACTCGTCTCTCTGGGAGGTGGAAGTCAGGCAGGCCCGAATATGCCTGAGACAGCACTGCCGTCCCCCCACCCCGTTGCTAAGCCAGCTGTACGCGTGCTGCTGAGGTGAACATGACAAGCTGTTTCCATTCCCCACCCTACTTGGCTCATGGACATGTTGGCATGGGGGGGGCTTGGGAGAAGGTGGCTGCTGGCTTACACCCAACCTTCCAGCAGCCTGGATCCAACACCTATAACATGATTGTTTATTAATAAACACACCCCTGACTCACTGTCCATGGCCTATGGGCTAAGACGACATAGGCTGTCAGTTTGATACACAGTATTATATGTCCTCTGGGGACTTCGGGCCCCCCTTGGCAACGGACTAGATGATCTGACAGTTCTCCCCTGACTCTTACGACTGTGATGTGCCTGCTGTAGAATCATCTCTCTGAGACGACGGTCACAGACTGAATGAACAAAAATGTTTCCATGAAGCCCTGCCATGTTTGGGCCCAGATCCTCAAAGGGAGCTATGCACCTAACTCCCATTGATTGATGGGGCCTTCATACCTTTCAGGGTCTGGGCCCAAACCTCTAGGTGCTAGAGGTAATGAAGTTTCTCCCGCTGCTGCCATTGTCAGGCCTAGTAAATCTGCAGCTTTGTATTCCTGCTTATCACCAGTTGCTGGGTAGTGGTGGGTGAGGTCTGGTGATAACGGGGTTCTTGAGGAGCTGTTCTGAGATGAGCAGGATGATTGTGTGTGGGCATGGACATGGGGAATCATGGTCAAAAGAGGTCTTGTAGCTAAGGGTCTGATATGGAATAGAGACCTATAATAGAGCTGCCTGGATGCTTGCTGCCTACGTCCTGAAGCGAAGGGTGCATTAGAGATGATAGCTCAGGTACTTGGATGCGACGGTAACTGTATAAAAACCGTTGTCATTTATCATAGTCTGGTTTCTGCAAACGCACTGTGTATGTATGGAACAATAGAATCATACATATGCAGGGTGGGAAGGGACCTCAAGAGATCTAATCCATCCCTCTGCGCTGAGGCAGGAGATAAAGGGACATCTATATATACAATTTCCTCCCCCCACCAATCTGGGCAATAAAACGGCAGGCTACTTACATCGAACAATAATGTGAATCGAACTGATATGGGGATCCCGGGGGGGAAGTGCGATTACTGAAGCCGTCTTACCATCTCCATGGTAACCCTCCTTTGCATAAGAACGAATGGACTTGTTGGAACTTTACCTGCCACACGTTCCTTCCATCCAGTGAGTAACCCTCCGGTCAGCATTAATCCCCTGATGTGAGTAGGTTAGTGTTCGGAGAGGTCTGTTCCGTGGTGGGTGGCACCTTGGAGTGAACTGCTATCAACAGAACGTCCAGCTGTCATTGTTCAGGTGCTGACTGCTGTGTGTCTTGTCTCTCCTCTCCAGGCTGTGACAGGCGGAGTTAAGGGACGGTGCCTTTCTCATCCCTTCAGTTCTCCTCCTCCTCTTCCTCTCTCTTTCCTCCATGCACTAAAGAAGACCAGAGGGTACCATGGACTGGGAGCTTGGAAGGAATAAAGACGCTTCCTGCTCATTCTCTCCCCGGCCCCAGATGCTTACCCACTCTCCAGAATAAACAGCCAGCTCGGATTGGACACGAGGAACGCAGAATTCCCAACGGTGGTCTTGAAGGGATCCTAGGGGGAAATGTCTGGAGAGAGAACAGGTTGGAAAGAGCAATCACCAAGCGCTGTATAGACTTGTCATGGAGTCCCCCTCCACTCCAGCAAAGGCCGTGAGTGAGGGGGCTGTGAGAGTGTGTGTGTGTAATTGATCTTTTGAGATTTTTCCACTGGTTCATACTGAGCGGGAAGCAACCAGCTTCAATTGAGCACTGTGGCTTCTGAGACCCCAATCAGCTGTTCAATGCGAATGTAGGTCATTTGGGGAATTGTTTTCTTCTTTTTTTTAAAAGAGGAATCTTGCTGCTCCATCAGTTTATCACTTGAGACTGTGCCTGCTCGGTGGGGAGGGGGGACTTTTCACTGCTGTCAGCTGACTCCTGCAAGGAACCGTGTCTGCAGAGACAGTTAGGAGAGCGCTGCTCTGCAGAACCTTGATAAACACCTTTCACCTTTCACAAGTGGCTTCTCTACCTCCTGCCCACACCCATTTACTCTTATCCTGTCCCTCTCTGCCTCTCAGCATGGCACAGATCATTTTAGCATTTTGCACTGTCTTGTATCTAACCAGCAAATGTTCCTTTCTTTGCTCCCCAGTGCTGCAGCTTCTCCACTTGTGTCCTCCCCCCTCTCCCGGTTTACCCATGTTATATGTGCAGGGGGTCTGGTTTTCAGCCACAATGTGCACTGCTGAGCAGATGCACCCATGCAAATTGGGGTTCAAGTCCATGCCTGGACCACACACACATTTGCAGTCAGGCATCTAGCAGTGCATTGGAAAAATGTGTGCTGGCATGAAACATGCAGCATGCATATGTGTCTGGATTTTAGAGAGACATAGAAAATAGTGTGAACATTTATTAGAACAAGCCTATGAAACCCTCACATGTCAGTGCCTAAACTGGCCGCTAACTTCCTTTGGTTAGAAGGACTTTCCTTGTGGACAAACCATTCCACAGTTGTCCACCGTGGTTTCTTGCATCTTCTTCTGAAACATCAGGCCCTGGCCACTGTCTGGCAATACTGCACTAGATGGACCACAGGCCTGATGCAGTATGGCTGTCCCTGTGTTCCTGCTGTGTTTTCCCCCCAATGTATTTCTTTGGTGGACTGGATGGTTTAGGAGGTTGGTAATGGAACAGAAGTTTTCACCTCTAGGCCACCTGTTGCAATCCAGACTGGGCTAGTAGTAAGGTTTCCAACCCTCCAGGATTGGCCTGGAGTCTCCAGGAATTAAAGATTAATTTTTAATTAAAGAATATGTCATGTGATCAAATCTCCAGGAAGACATCCAACCAAAGCTGGCAACCCTAGCTAGTCGTGACCAGAAATCACCCCTAGCTGATAGCTGGTTGATGGCCTATGTACAATGAGCTGGTGATCTCAGTTAAGATTGTAGAAGACACAAGCTGCAGCCTCGTTTGCAGTCACAGCAGCTAGGTCCAGGGTTTGAACGACTCTCTAAACTCTTGGAGCGAATCCCTCCGAGTCAGGGTTGAAGCTCCTTGGTGAGGTGCTCATGCTGTGCCTGTTCTGTAGTTAGCTAGAAAGTTTCCCGTCCCAGGCTGTCAGTCCTGGACTTTTCACAAACACCGAGATCACAGCTATTTGTCTGCAATGTTCGCTTCTGCCATAACCTGGGTTCTCTCTGTCCCTGCCAGGGAGCGAGATGCGCGGCCTGGATCGTTATCCATTTTTCTGTTCGGTCCTCTCCGATCAGAAAGAGCCCGCAATCCTCTTACTCTGCACTCTCTGAAGAGCTGCTTCATGGTCAGCATCTTAGTGCTGCTGTTTTCACTGGAATACCACATACCAGTGTTGCTGGCCTTGAGCCCATTAGGTATCAAGCGACCGATGAGAGCAAATTGCATTTTCAGGCCTTTATTAAACATAGTTACTCGACAGGAACCATCCTGAATCATTTAATCGTAGTATAAGTTAGCTTTAATGTGGAGGCATTACAAGGCTCTGAAAACTAACCAGTCCTGTTCTATCTCCGTGAATTACTTTAACCCACTTTTCCTTACATTGTAACTGTTTTAGCCTAAATAAATGAAGGTTAAAAACTTACTCAAAAGCATTACATTTTGGGGGGGAAATCGCTTTGATTGCAAGAACATACAACAAAGCGGGCTCGTTCTATTAAATTTGCATGTGTATGTGTCTAAAACTTAGAGATGGGCACAGTATGTAGGGATTGATTCTGGATCCCAACTTCCTCTAAGTTCAATGCTCTTTGAATTCAGGGCGTTTTGTTCAGGCTTGTTTCTAATGCTTTATAGGGGAGAGTTTCAAAATCACTCAGTGCTGGACTAACTGTGCTCCCAGTGAAGTCAAATAAGTGGGAGGCAGTGTGGCCTAGTGGATAAATTTGCTGGACTGAGACTGAGGAGACCTAGGTTCTATACCTGGCTCTGCAAGTCCTGCTTGGTGACCTTGGGCAAATCATTTCCTGCTCAGTGCCTCAGTTTTCCCATCTATAAAATGGGGGTGATGATTCTGAACTCCTTTGTAAAGTGCTTTGAGATCTACTGCTGATAAGTGTTGTTGTTAAAGCATTTCACCATTGACTTCAATGGGAACAGAATACGTTCTACCAGCTATACCCTGCATCATCACATTCTGTCCTGCACTGACTAGGAGTTATATGTGAATGGCCAAAGGGGTCAAACCTGCCTTTGCTATACCTGGGGACTGCAAATGGAGTGAGTGAGGGCAGAATTTGGCCCTCTGAATGTGAGTTACACAACATGCTAGGCAGCCGCACAGACTGTCCATCCCTTAAGGCTGAGGAATCTGCACCTCACTGCTGGGTTGCTTTGCTGTCACCCTAAAACCCACAAAAGTAATAAGTGTGTTCTATTGCTCTGTGCCGCCTCTCTTCTCTCTCGGTCGAGATGTATCCATGTGATCATGGCTGGGCCCAGTAGCTTCTGTTCCTTGTTCCTCTCCTGTTTCTCACCTCCTAGCATGCAGCAGCTTCTTCATTACACCCCGGGCAGCAAGAGAGCTGTTTTCTCTCAGCCTTGCTTTCTTCACCCCTTTCTCTCTCCCGCTTTCCTTGTCCCTTCTTGTGCCGCAGTCCCTTATCCCCCCATCTCTGCAGGCCTCCGTTTGTGTGCGTGAATCATGTGCCATAAATGTCATTGCACTAATCCTTGGAGTCTCTCTAAGGAGTTTTCACCAATGCCTTCTCTGTCTCGGGGTGGAAAAGGCAGTCCCTCGGGACTGTGGGAGCAGAGGGGATCTGCTGCAGGGAAAGGCGATGGGTTTGGACTTGTCCATCACTCCGTCCCCTGCTTCCCTTCCACTCAGTACCTGAATTCGTGGTTCCTGGGTTGTTGTCTGTGCGTGTGGGACGAGTGCATGGAGCTGCTTGGGCATGTCTGGGGGAGGAGAGGGGAAAGTGCTCACATTTGTAGTGTGTACAAAACAACTTCATAATGGATTAATTTTTCTTCCCACCGTTCAGCCTTCCCAGTTCGGAGGTTTGTGTTGTGGCATTTGAGTTTACATATCTGAGCACAGAGGGGGAGAAAGTATATGTTGGTGTCTTGTCTTTATTGATTTTTTTAATTATGGTTTTGTTTGTAGAGTAATGGCTCAAATAGATTGTGCACAAGCCAAGCGGTGGTGGACTCCACGCAGTAATAGACACAGTGGCATGTGTGCTTTTCTGACCCTAAAAGAAAAAAGTACGGGGATGCACACCAGTGCGTTGTGGTGAAGAGTAAGTAACTCTCTACCCAACCTCAGTAGCTAGTGGTATCTCAGCTTCTCTTATACTGCCTTCAGAGTCGGTCACAGAACGTTGCCCACCATGCTTTGCAAACTCATAAGCAGTCCCTGTATCTAATTTTGTGTTGTGTTATCCGCCCTGCCCCCTTCAGGTGCAATGGAGTGGTGCAGAGGCTGACTTCCTCTTCTTTCATATGTTGAGTGGTTGCCATGTTTGAGAAAGGTGCGTTTATTTACACCCTGTTGCCTGAAGGACTCTGTTTAGCTACCTGGCTAGGTGCAGCATGGGCTGCAACAGTTCATTGCCTCCACCAGGGTGCCTCAGCAATGGGCATGGTAGGTTGATCTCTGTGCCCATTCATTCCTCAGCCTTTCTTCTGCGTGCCAACACAGGTGCCAATTGTGTGTGTGTGTGTGTGGGGGGGGTCCCAGCTCCCTAGGAAAGTGGGCTGACATCACCCTTCACAGCGGCAGCCAAAGCAGCTTTAGATGACAATGACTATAGTTGGCAACGACTTTCAGCCACTGCTGACTTGGTGACCATGGAAGTTGACAAGGACCTTTACATGGGTGCTAACCAGTCCCCAAATATACTGCTTCTGGCAGTGCCTGACAACTAGCCCTTTGCAGCAGATGATTGCCGAGCAACGTTGCTCCAGGTCTGGATCACCCTGAGAGAATGCTGATCCCATTCATCTATTATCACCCGTGTTTTGGGCAGGTACAGTGGTTGTCATTAGAAAAGTCAACAGTGGTACCTGACAATGCTCCATTTTTTCTCTGTACATGGAACAGGAGAGAACAGTGATGTCCCAGGTTCATGTGTGTTAACCCAGCATGCTCCTCCACGGGCACGCCTCTCGCCAGAGGAGTGCCCTGCAACAAGAGGAGCCATGACAGCAGAGGAAAGATCTGGTATCACTAATGATTTCACTGTAGCTTGAAAGAGGGAGCCAAGCTGAATTTCAGGCTGTGTCATTAGCTGTTCCCTGGCGCGTGTAGAGGGAAAGGATTGATTATATTGTAATGACAGCCAGTGCGTTCTGCTAGACGGGAGGTTGTGCTGGCAGCACAGGATTTAATGGATGGGAAGCATCCATTCCTCTCCTCTGTCTCTGATTATTTATGCCCCCTATCATGCTGTTCAGCTGCCTCCTAGATCATTGGGAAAGCTAATCTGGAATCCAGCTTCACAAATCCGAGTCTGCCCAGAAAGACCATTTTGTTCCTATTAAACGGTTTTAATTTAAAATTTGATGGGACTTCAGAGCCCTAGAATTAACCAGTGGAACAGGCCAGAGAGATATAATAGTTGGCGGGACTATGGACCAAACTCTGTCTTGACATTAGGGAATGCAACTTTCCTTGGCATCAATAGGAGCTGTGCATACTTATGCAAGAGCTCAGTGTGGCCCTGTGTGTACAGTGTCCTGCTTGGTGGAGAGATGGAGATGTGCAGCCATTGTCCTGAGGACTCCTGCACCTGAGTGACTTCCTGAAGAAACGTCTCAACTCCTTTAGCCACTTGCCTACAAGAATTTCACCATAATGCGGCAGACACCGCATCTGTTTTATCAGCCGGCTGAGACCTGAGCAAACGAACAGTTCAGATGGTAACTGGGTAGAGGAAGGGCAGGTTTGTTCATACATTAGCTCCAGCGTCTATGTAAAAAGCTTGCACCCTGAGGCAGCTCACTACAATCAAATGATATCTAGCCAGAAGAATCAAGTATCTTGTAGCATATTTGGGGATGGAAGATGAGGAACCTGTGGGTGGCCATGTACCTAGCCATTCTTCTCTTCTGCAGGGAGACCACCCTGTTACTCCCTTCCCATCCTATCCTCAAAGGCATTTCAGACAGGAGACCAAAATGGAATGTGTTTTACGCAAAGTAACGTTCTATATCAAAGACAACCCTAGATCAAGTACATAAAAGGTTGTTACAAGGAGGAGGGAGAAGAATTGTTCTTCTTCATCGCTGAGGATAGGACAAGAAGCAATGGGCTTAAATTGCAGCAAGGGCGGTTTAGGTCGGACATTAGGAAAAACTTCCTAACCGTCAGGGTGGTTAAGCACTGGAATAAATTGCCTAGGGAGGATGTAGAATCTGCATCATTGGAGATTTTTAAGAGCAGGTTAGACAAACAGCTGTCAGGGATGGTCTAGATCATTCTTAGTCCTGCCTTGAGTGCAGGGGACTGGACTAGATGACCTCTCGAGGTCCCTTCCAGTCCCATGATTCTATGATCAGCATCTAGTTTGAGTGGAAATATGCCCACATGCCCAGGCTCTAATTTGGACTTTGGAAAGCACCTGAATGGCTTGTCAAACGGTGGCTGGATAACATCTGGTTCGCACATGTCACTTATTAGGATGGAAGGCATGGATCTTTCCAGCAGCACTAGATTTTGCATGCATTAGGGTGAGGGGAACAGGGTATGAAGCCATCAAAAGCTCATTAGAGAAGTTCTGTTTGCTCTGTGCTTACCCTAGTTTAACAGACCATTATTCAGCTAAACGACTGCAGCTTCCTCCCCAGTTTGTGGGCTGTCCCCAAAGACATATACACTTAAGGTGCACATCAAAATTAACCAGTCTGTCTGTCTTCTTCCAGTTGCATGTTTAAACTAGAGGCTTGGGAGAATGCTGCCTTCTGACCTGGCTGCCTGTAACGTGTGTTGTCAATCACTGACGATGGCAGTGAGCATCGCGCCTGGCCCTGGCCCGGGAAGAGTGAGGGCACTAAGTAAGCTAATGGGCCTTGTCCATCTCTGCTTTCTACCACTGTGGAAAATTGGAATCCCGCATGTGCCCCCGCCTCTTCCGTCCCAAACTTGAGAGACCCGGATAAAATGTGATGTACTGAAAGCACCTCACTCCTGGCCCCCATTTCTGTTTTGAAACAGAGAGAGGCTACAGTGAAAAAGTCCAGTTCCCCCTCTGAGGGCCAGTGTGTTTGCACAGATTAAATGAGGTTGCCGGGAGATTAACGCCAGATTCAAGGTGTATTAACAGAGAGGAGTGAATAATCCAGCCAGAAAATGTTAGCCTGTTTCTGCTCTCACAATGGGTCTGTTCGGAAGACCAAACCTCTCTCTGAAGCTAGCCTTTTTGTACATTCTGAGAGCAGTTAGGACTCTCCTTTTGATGGATGGGAAGTCATTGGGCGCCTACCCCTAAAGCAGAGCACTACCGAGAAGAATTCCCCAGGGACACCATGACCTAAGCACAGGGACAGTTCTTTTTGGCTGTACAGGAGCAACAGCGCTCTACTTATCATGTGTCCTCTGGCCATTGATGCCCAAGCATCTGGGCACTTCAAATCTTGATGATACTTCTTAATAAATGCCCCTTGCACTCTGCAACAAAAATATCTCCAATTGTTTCCTCCATATCTTTCCTGCTTTCTTCCCTCGTGATAACGTCTCACCCAGGCCATGAGCAGCGAAGGCTGTTGCACAATAGTGTAGATGAAAAAATAGCTGCCCTGTATTTATCATAAATTAGCTCAGAAGAGCAGCTCCTTTCCTCCATTCAGCCCAGCAACAATTGTTTATTCAAATGTGTTATTTGCATCATGCTTTCTTATTTTTGAAAGTCTTAATTATTAAAAGCAACTCTTATTTTTTTTTCATTCTTTGTCTTTTAATCCCAGCTTTGTGTATCATTTTTTCCGGTTTAAAAATATCCAGCCAGTCAGCGCAGAAAGAATGTAGGAGAAAAATCTCCACAATGCCATGTAATAGGAGATCCGAAGGAGCAAGGAAGTTCATCCGGTTGCTCAGTTTAGCTGTGCAAGCTACGGTGGAGACATGGGTTATTTACAGAAGTGTCTTGTGACTGTAGAGTGGAGATGAGCTCGAAATAAACCCCAGATCCAGTTGACAACTTCAGGTCACCTTTTTAGAGCCACATCAAAGTAGGCTAAGATTTAGGAAGGTTCAGATCTGGATTTTGCAGCCCCAAGTTCAGGAGTGTTCTGGTGTAGAGTTTAATTTCAGTCAGAGATGGGTCTGAATTATCTGTTACACTCAGAGCCCTGTACACTGCTCTGGCAATGTTAAGTTCTTCTTAGACTGTAACTGAGAACTCCAGCCAGGAAAGTCAGGTCAGGAGAGATCTGAGTTTGGGTCCCACCTTTTGACAGCACATTTCAGGGATGGGCAAATGGCATAAAATGTAGTAAGAACTCATCTGAAATCTTACCTAAATATGAACCACCCCCTGTCCCGATTTTTCACATTCGCTGTCTGGTCACCCTACCTAAATATGAACTGAAACATGGGTCATTGCAGGGGGAATTTCCATGATCTCTTTTGGATGTGGGGTACGAGACTGCAGTAGAATCTTGTAAGTTGGTTTTGCCAGCCACAGTCACTCAGGGGCATTGCATGATACAGACCTGGCTGACCCCAGAAGATGTTTGCAAAGGCAGAATAGAAAAGTGTCAGTAGTAATACTTTATAAACAAGCAATGCAATGCTCTGGCACACCAAAAAAGCAATGTTTGTTTTGTTTTCTTCAGCCTATCTTGCAAAAAACAGAGAAAAAAAGAATAACGTGAGTTGAAGTAACTATATTCCTTCACTTTCCTATTAAAATTTCACCAGTATTTAGGGAGAAACCAACCTGTCTTCCTAACAATACCATCCATAATCAGTCAATCAATCAACATCTTGCATGTAACTAAGCAGGAATTGCAGACAACCTCAGCTGATTATTTGGTCTCTTGAAAGTAGCACAAAGTTAAAATAGATTTCCAAGACTTCCTCATTTTGGGACAATCTTCCAGTTCACAGGAGAGGTTCCCTAAAAAACCCATTATCATACTGGTGCTCTAATTTGAAAAAATAATAAAATATCCTTTTGGTATAGAATTTTCTCTTACATGACTAGCTTGGCTATTGTGTGACCCCCCCCCCCCCAGTACAGTATTTTAAATAGTGTTGTTGTTTTTTAATAAAAAAGCCAGGCCTCCATTTCCAGTATGTATGTTTTGGCTATTAGGTGCCACAGTTACAGTTCTGAACAGGAGCGTCTCACGTCTCAGTGGGAATCTTTCTTTGAGAAGAGACTTTGGAGGAAAGATGACTTTTACACTCGTTAATGCTTAACATTTTAAGTGGGAGAAAAAGGTACTTGATGAATTAGAAAGACAGCTCTACTGTTCACACCCAACATTGGTTATTTTTTAATCACTGCTTACTACAGGTACCTGGGTATCATGTAAGGTCCACCACAAGACATCTGGGGCAAGCATGCGATAATTCCTGGGGCTGTTATAATAGTCTGGTGCTACTGCCCTGTTTTCCACAGGCAATGAGGCCCCTTTTCAGAGCACCATAGAGGCAAGGATTGAAAAGACCTTTCAGCTCATCCAGTGCACAGCCTTGCCAGGGCTGTTCCCTAAAGCATGTTCTCTAATGCTGTGGTCCAGCCTGGGGTGAAAATTTCTGAGCAATGGAGCTTCCTTCGGGGAACTCTTCCATGGTGCCCAGTATAGACCAAAATAGTCCAGGGATGGTCACCGGGGCGCAGTAAAGAGGGAGGGGCTACTGCTCCCTCCTCATGACAGAGGTGCCTTTGAGTATATGGCCCAAAAGTGCACTGGTCTCTCTTTTTGCTGCTAAATCACATTTCAACGTCTGCTGTCCCCCACGCTCTCTCTCAGCATTAATGGAAGCCTTAGATACACCAGGCCAGATTTACCCCCGGTGCAACTCCATTTGAATCTGGGCCGTAATCGTGGATGAAACTCCCTGCTCCCCCCGGGCCAAATTCTGCTCTAAATTGTACCAGTGCAACCTGCTGAGGTGCATGGGTGTACGTGAGCCGAGGCTCTGGCCCCACTTCTTCGGCTTGCTAGTCTTTGAGCCCCGAGATCAGCCGACGTGCCCTGGGGGGTTGAGAGTCCACATGGAGCTAAAGCTGCAGATGAACAGTGCCTGAGTGTGGCCAGCAGCTCCAGTGCTTGCTCTCTGGGTACCTGTGTGGTGGCTCAGGGGTTGGTCAGTAATGGTGACTCTTCTCCACCACCCCATTTACTGCCGCTGCTCGGAGGAAAGTTTACTTCTCGCCAGAAAGCCTTTGTACATCCTGGCTCAGGCACAAATGTTCTCCTCTCTCTGCACACCCTGAACTGCCATTAGCGTTAATGGGAGCTGTGTGTGTGCAACCGAAGCACAATAGACCCCCGAAGTGTCGTCTCATAAACAAGACGACTCCGCAAATGGCTGCAGGCTCTCGGAATGGGCTTTATGCTCGTCGGAGCATGGCTGGCACAGGCCCTTCTGCTCTCTGTTTTCTGCCCCCAGCTCTTGCTTGGGGACAGGCTTAGTAGCCTGTGAATGCTTAAGCGACAAAGTTTTGCCCATTGATCTCAAGGGGATCAGCAGATGCTGACGCTAAGAGATAATAGTCACCTCATTTGCTCTCCGGTGCTAGCTAGAAATGGGCTGTGGCATTGCTCGTTGACTGCGCCAACTGGCAGTGGTTTGCTGGGCACACTGGAAACAAGCAGGGGACTGCTGTGTCCATCCAACCCACTCGCTGGCTTTGATGCCAGCTTTATATTTCTGTAGCGGACGTTCATATGTTCTGGGGATGTTTTTGTCAGTAGGAACCTTTTAGCCAGTTTTCCATGGCATTGCAGCATGGAGAGAAATGTACCCAGCTGGCAGTTCGGCTGTCCATGGTCCCCTGGGTCAGTTAGATCCCTGGGGAATTAGCCAGAACAGCCATATTAATGCCTATTATCAACACTTTTTCTTACGTAAATATTCCTGGGCCCGATTCTCTCCTGATGTAACTCACGTGACTTGTATTTGGAGGCAGTGTTGCCTAGTGGATAGCATGCTGGACTAGGAGCCAGGAGCTCTAGGTTTTAGTTTGAGCTCTGTCACTGGCCTGCTAGATGACCCTTTCACTGATCCGTGCCTCAGTTTCCCCCTCTGTAATATGGAAGTGATGATACGGAGCTCTACAGATGAAAAGTACTATCGAAGAGCTGGCTATTATTATATATATATATAAGGCTTTTTCTAGTTTGATCCAGCCTGACAGTGCATATAATGGGGAAGATGAGCGTCCCAGAGTATACACACCCAATTCCATGAGTCTCCCTGAAATATCAGCGTGCCTTTGAAGCCATTTTGCTGCAACAGCTTCCTACATAAGCAGCTAGGATCTGGGGAGGACTGGGTCATAGCAGCACCCACTAGGGGTAGTCCAAAAGCCGTCCAGTCAGTCCTCCCGTCCCGCCCCTTCCCTCCTACTCAAAACACACACACCAGGAGTGTCGCGAGCAGTTGGAGATGGGTACTCCCACGAAAAGAGCCTTTCCCCCCTCAGCATATCCATAACTTCCCAAGGCAGCCCTGCCATTACCCCCAGCGGGCCCAGTCCCTTCCTCACACAACTCCCAGTGACGCCCTGAGTTCAACATGAGCCCTACACAGTGCACGCAAGTCAGGGAGATCTGCCCGGGTGTTCGTTAAAGGTCCAGTTAAGGACCAAAAGGACCTGCTACTTGCCGTGGGAAATGTAGTCCCCTAGCAAATAAAAAGTGCCCCCTGCAACATGCATGGTGTATGAATCCTGGATTCACGTCAAGTGAAATCCAGTCCCTGCAGAGCCCACACAAAGACTGTCGCTTGAGGGGTTGTGTGAGACTGAAGCGGTGCAAAGACTGTCCTGCTCTTTGGACTGGGGTGAGTACCACCCGTTAGAGCCGTCTGGCTCTCTTTTTTGTATTTTTTAGATGCCGGGGTATCTGCTCTCTGGAACACACAGTTTCTTAATCTGCCCCAGTTAAATCAAGGCAATGACCTGTTTCAAAGCAGAGGGCTAACTGCTGAGAGAAAGACAAGTGAAGATAGCACTTGGGTTAGTGCGTTTTGGCTGTGATGGGAAATGAGCAGACATGCGCTCTGGGTAGCACTGCAGAACTCAAAAGCCCTGTGTCTATTGCCTGATCCTCAGCCATGCTCTGTACGTGTCAATCTGTTTGCAGTGGCCACTGCTTAAGCCCACACCTGTGACAAGCACTTGGCATGTTTGATTTTATTCCTTTTGTTTGTTTGTTTGTTTGTTTGTTTGTTTTGCAAATAGTGACTTTGGGGAAATTTTGTCAGTTGCAAAAGCCTTCTTATTTCCTTTCTCTGTACAGTACGCGGTTCCATTTTCCTGTACATAAAGTATATATAAATATATATACATATCTATATATGTATGTATAGAGATATATACATACATATATAACAAACTCTAAATCCTGTACAGTTTCAAACCGAACTTGATGGCCTGCTTTGTTTTCTGTGTGTTAGTTATGACTGTTGCAGTATGAGCTGAGATAAGAGTTTTAATTTTTTGTTTCCCTCTTTTTTTTTGTTTTTATAAATATATATATTTTGTTGTTGTTGTTGCAAAATTCTTGTCACTGGAAGAGAACAATTTGATTCTGGTGCAAAAAAAAAAAAAGCTTCACTAAAAAGGCACGCTGGATCTCACCGATGTAAATTTGTACAGGAACATTTATAAAGTTTTCTACACTTTAAGAAAGTATTTATAATTTCAGCTGTCTGAGTGCGAATCTCTGTGAACTGCAGAACCGGTTAGCCATGTGTTTCTGTGTTTTTTGTGCGGTGTTTGGTGCGGTAACAATGTATGAATTATTTATGCCAATAAAGACTTTGAAAACTATTGCATCACATCATTGTATTGGTCTGTATCTCTTCTGGGTATAGAGCTGCTGGCTAGGCACCTGTGCTGCTTTTATTCACATGTGGTGCTTCTACAGTATCTGATAACGCTCTAATACTCCCCCCTCCCCCCCAACTATCTCAGGCTAGATCTTCACTGCTAAGTCGAGGTAGCAAGAACACTATCAAATCCTAGTGGAGACAAGGCACAGACACTACTTTACCTCAGGTTTCAGAGGGGTAACCGTGTTAGTCTGTATCAGCAAAAAGAATGAGGAGTCCTTGTGGCACCTTAGAAACTAACACATTTATTTAAGCATAAGCTTTCGTGGGCTAAAACCCACTTATGCTTAAATAAATTTGTTAGTCTCTAAGATGCCACAAGTACTCCTCGTTCTTTTTACTTTACCTCCCTGTACCTAGTCGAGGTCACCTCACTACCCCCCCTATTTACCTTGACTAGCTACATCAAGGAAAGAACCAAACTGACCGTGCCTTGCCTCCGCCAGGATTTGACAGCCAGCTCACTAACTCGATGCACTGCACACACCCCATGTTTTGCAGGGCGGCCATAATCACAGGCTCTCTCATGCACAAAACGGACGCCAGGCAACCACACGTACTGCTGCGCGAATGCCCACAGCGTGCTGTGTTAAGAACCAGGCCTTAGCCAGGACACACTTTTCCTTCGCAGGTAAATCTTCATTGCCCTTCTCATGCAGCAGCGCATACGCCTCGCAGTAAATAGTGCAATTAATCAGTATTTAAGGCAGCCAGAGTGCTGAACAACCATCCAACTCACTTAGGAGCGAGGGCTTCAGTATTTTGCCTAACACCAAACAGGAATGCCAGTAGGATCCCTGAGGGGGCCTGTGCTGAGCTCCTACCCTGGCAATACTGACAGTCAGTGGGACCGAGCGAGGACGGAGCAAGACCATCAAGATTATGCCTCTTGTTCCATTTTGTGTGCAGCACACTGGGCGGGGGGCTTTTGAAAGGGACTTATGGACGTTCATGTTCCGACGTCTCCTGGAAATTCAATGGGAATTGGGTGTCTAAACCCTGTAGATGCCTT
Source organism: Platysternon megacephalum (assembly GCA_003942145.1). Taxonomy (NCBI): domain Eukaryota; kingdom Metazoa; phylum Chordata; order Testudines; family Platysternidae; genus Platysternon; species Platysternon megacephalum. The sequence goes on along the minus strand of QXTE01000130.1, from coordinate 3,184,487 downwards.
GGAAATCCCAGCCTAACTGTGCACAGTGCTTTACAAACCCAGGTCATAGAATCATAGAATCTCAGGGTTGGAAGGGACATCAGGAGGTATCTAGTCCAATCCCCTGCTCAAAGCAGGACCTAATCCCAACTAAATCATCCCAGCCAGGGCTTTGTCAAGCCGGGCCTTAAAAACCTCTAAGGAAGGAGATTCCACCACCTCCCTAGGTAACCCATTCCAGTGCTTCACCACCCTCCTAGTGAAAAAGTTTTTCCTAATATCCAATCTAAACCTCCCCCACTGCAACTTGAGACCATTACTCCTTGTTCTGTCATCTGGTACCACTGAGAACAGTCTAGATCCATCCTCTTTGGAACCCCCTTTCAGGTAGTTGAAAGCAGCTATCAAATCCCCCCTCATTCTTCTCTTCTGCAGGAGATAGGAGCCGTCCCTGCTGTGCTGAGCTATTTTCCGACATAGGTAAATCTTCCCTGGATGTTAGCGCCCTTAAGCAATAAGCAGTGCTGAGGTGGGTGGGTGGGTGTTCTCTCCTGGTGGGTGCTGATAATGGACCAAGTGTAGCCCAGGCTCCTAGTGACCCAAAGCTGTTACCTTCTGCTGGCTATTTGCTGCTTGGGACGGAACGCCAGTGTGCCACATTGTTCCTTGGTCTCTTCACCACCAACACACGCCAGGTTGTCACCCTCTCACCACGGGTGTGTTCACTCTTCACTTACAAAGTATAACGCAGCACGTTGCAGGCTTGCAGCCAGAGGTGTCTTCCATGCAGCCTTCACGCCTCAGCCCAGGCTTTCCCTGTGCAGTCCCCGGCTTCCTAGGCCCACTCACTGAGCCAATTGCCCCATTAGCCCAGCAATTGCCACCCTAGTGCCAGCAATCCCCAACAGAAACTGGTTATTGGGCTTCAGTTCAGCCTGCACTCTTCCCAGGGCTGCCCTGTCACGCTGCCTATGTGGCAATGAGAGTGGGGGTCAGTGAACACGCAACACGCCTCTCTCTCACATGTGCACACGCAACCAATACACTCGTGACCAGTCACAACAAGGGGGCTAAGGACTGAGTGGGCCATGGGAATTCTGTTCCCTTTCTATCCTTACTCCAGGTGCTCCCCCGACCTATAGGCTGTCAAATCAGATACTATCATCAGCATAAAACTCGTGGCATTTTTGACACACCTGACACACTATACAGTGTAGATGCTGTGTTCAGTCTAGTCTAAGGATCTTTGCTGCCCTAAAGGTCCCTCCAGTATAAGACTCTGGATTCCACCTCCATTGATGACCATGGGAAACAGCCCTCCCTTGAAAATCAGCATGCGGGATTGTGCTGAAAGATGAGAGTTGCACAAACTCCGCAGAGTTGAGCAGTTGATGCCCTTACTTCTACGGAGAGATGGCCCTGAACCGAAACCCCAGCTCCCAACACCCAGACTCGTGATAGGAGCACAGGAATCACCATAATGGATCAGAGCAGTGAGCCATCTGTTGCCAAATCCTGTCTCTAATGGCCAGTACCAGCTGCTTCCAGAGGGAGGTGCTTTTAATAACAAACTATGGACTAACTCTCCCACATCCTAACCCCACCCTGAGCTTTGGAATCTGACCCTGGAGCTAAAATTTGTACCTTGCTCCTGTTGCTATGATGCCAATCCAAAGACCCAATATCTAAACATCCCCCAAATGTTGGAGAGTTCAAAGTCTGGATCCAGAATGTTGTGATGTGGGCCCATTTCTCCTGGAGACCCTGCTCAAATCTTGCTGTGTTGCTGAGTACGCAGGTGAGGGAGGGAGGAAAGAGACAATGGAGCACCCCAAGGTGTCGCATGCCTGAAGCCTCTCTGGACAGCCCTCATGCTTTGTGGAAAAGCCAAATTAAAGTTGAGCTCCTCACCTTGCTTTTTGTAGATGAACTGAGTAGCCTCCACCAGCAACAATCGCTAGATCTAATTTTTTGTTTTTTGATCCCATGCTCATCCCTAATGGTGCCTGCTTGCCTTAACACCAAAGAATATCTAGCATGGCCCAGGGTGTCTAACAGCTGCCTGTGTTCTCTAAAATGCCCCTTCAGCTGTCCTATTGATGCTCTAAAAAGACGAGGCAGAACAATGATAAGTGCAAGCAGAACATCTGGTGTCCTCTTAGTCTCCTCTTAAAGTTGGGGTCATCCACCAGCAGTTGTCCCCTCTTGGCAGTGGGTTTCTGGGGATCTTGAACCCCAGCGCTGTGTGAACTGAGAAAAGCCCCCCCCCGCAGCCTTTCAAGGCATCCGGTGTAAAGAAAGGAATAACATGCTTGACCTTCTCTCAAAGCTCCAGAGAATCAGCTGTTTGGTGTTAGACGATGCCGACGGTAATTCATTGTGAACATTTAGACAGGAGCAGCAGGAGAGACCACAGCCAAAGATGCCAGAGTCATGAAAATTATGGGCCGGTTACTCAGACAAATTCTATTGTTCCTCACAATTATGGAATTCAGGGTGCCCATATGTATTGGAGAATGCGTGTCATACACAGCTACCCCGGTGCACCATTGCTAGACAGGGAGAGAGAGGATAAACGGGGGAAGGTGAGAGCAGGGGAAAAGGAACGAGTGGGGATGGGTGGGGGAGAAATGCTACCAGCTCTGATGGGGAATGTTTCCCTCTGAATTGTAGCATCTTCTGGGGTGCAGCTCATCATGGCCTGGCATCATTATTGGGTAACTGCGTCTTTAGCATCTTCTGCCTAGTTTGTTTGCTTCCCTCAAGCTGTGTTACTGCAGGGCCAACATAACTCTGCAAAATAGCCCCTTGAGAAAGCAGTGCTGGCTTCAGCGGCTACGTTTGCCCTGAACCTGTGGCACTGATCTGGGTCATTAACCTTCCGCTATGCAATTGATACGAAAATCACAGCCCTTGCTGTGCTCGTCACCGGAGCCCCAGTAAAGGTAAAACATTCACCTCTCGCTGCTAGTTACCCATTTGCTGCCCCCCAGTTACTTCTCATCCTGAAAGCCTTGGAGAGCCATTAAGCCTCACACACCTGGGGAGGTATTTAGCCCCATTTTAGGGCTGGGAAAGTGAGGCACAGGGGTGAAGTGGGTAACCCAAGGCCACACAGCAAGTCAGTGGCAAAGCTGAGATTAAAGTGCAGGAGGCCTCTTTGCAAGAGAGGGACGCTGAATTTCAAAGGTAGCAAAATGTGCACAAGATGAATGTGCCCCTGTCTCATGCATGCTCCCCCAGGGGTTCTACACACCTCAGCAGCTCCCTGGTGGCTTGGAAGTGCTGGTATGGTATTCCCAACCACTGGCCCCCCTCAGCCCCCAAAGGGGGTATAGTCATCCAAGCAGCAGGAGGGAAGGGGCGGTAACTGTAGGAATCCAGTCTCTGTGGGGTCATTCCTCAGGGCATGTGCGGGGAAGAAGCCTGTAGCTGCTTTATCTTTCGCTCCTCAGCAGCTCTGCCATAATGGTGCCTGGCCCATCCCTGAGGACAGAGGAATGTCAGGCCAATTTTTCAGGGTTTAAATGTCAAACTTTAGATACCCACTTCTGACAGCGATGGCCTGTGTTCCCAGGTTTCAATGCTGGGCCCCGAGCCCTTCGTTCTGATACCCAGATGGGCTCGGGTTGGGAGGTGGGCTGGGCCGTTGAGCTGAGATGCAGGATTTAAGACCCTGGGGCCCAGATTGTTCCTATCCGCAGCTCCCACACTTGGGGGCAGATTTATACGGAGCTCGGCACTGTGACCGTTACGCCCAGATTTTCACAGCGGGCCCCCTGATTTGGGTGCCTAACTGGGAGTGGGGCCTGCTGGGAAATTCCAGCGTCAGGCTCCAGCTCCCGTGAGGTCTAACACCACTGGAGGGGATGGAGCAGTGTCTGCTTACGCTGACAGCTCATTGTGGGCCAGGCAGAGGTGGGTGTAAGCAGCGGGACGACGTCGGGATCCTCACGGGGGTCAGCCACAATCACAGCTCTTGGCGCCCAGGGCTCTGTCTGCCCACAGCGAGTAACCCCTGGAAGGAAGGAAGGCAGTAGTGCCCACTGGCACTCCCACGGGGCTGGCATTTGTAGGGCACAACAGGTCTCTCATGCCATTGGGCTCCGTCTTTTTGGTTTGTTTTCCTTTTCTCATGTCCGCTTTCCCCTCTAGATTGCACTGAAATGGTCTGACGGGCGACGCGTGTGCTGCTGCAGCCAGAGCCTGCGCTTCTTAGCTCTCGAGGTCTTGGAGCTCAGCTTAAGGAGAAGATTTTCTTCAAAACGGCATCTACTGAAAACGTGTCACATCTCGACCCCTGCCTGGCCCCTTTGCTACTGATCACAGAACCACCGACGGCCTAGGCGTGACCAAGCCCATGTTTGGGCAACTAGAACCAGGCTGCATGTTTTTACAGCGCCACAAGAACGTGAACAGGAGAGTGCAAGCCAAATTCTGCTCTCGGTTACCCACATAGAAATCTGGCGTTAGCCCCATTGACGTCGGTAGAGTAGAGTTACCCCCAATTTACATAGGGGTCACTGATATTAGGACTAGACCCAGTGTGTCCAGCATTCCAGGCAGAGAGCTAGAGAACAGCCAATTGAAATCACAGCAGCATCTTTCAGCGCATGCTGAGAGCTGTACATGAGATGCTGACATCTCCTGAGGTCCTGCAGGTAGTGAGAAACCAGCACAGATACATAGATAAACATGCCGTGTCTCCCTAAAGCAACCTTACCAATGGCATTTGCAAGTGAATGAAGGTGATTATATGGAGCTCCCCCTCTCTCTATATGTGTATAGATCCAAATTACAAAACATGCATAGTGTACTGCATTGTCCCAGGAAATAGACCGATGGAACGCCGTGCAGGGACAAAACATCAAAGGCCAAAGGCACCTTTAGACTTCTCAGTGTTTACCAAGACTTTGTTACTGGTCTGCAGCAAAATGTCTCCCGAAGTGCCCAGTTGTGCTGTTATTTCAGAAGAACACCGAGCAATATGAAGACGGCCAAACTAATCTGACACCGAGATTCAGATCTAGGGCTGCGTGTTTGACAGTGCCCAGGTGTCAGTGTAAAAGTGTTGGTAGCAATGGCATATTTAAGGGTGTGGCAATGGGGTATGAGGAGCTGTGGCTGTGCAGGTGGCCAGGAGCATAGCAGAGAGCCCAGTGGCTCTGCATTGTGGCATCTGTACACCAGACAGCAGCTCCCGGGTAGCCACGTGTCTGTGCTGAGGCAGCAGCCCAGCCGGGGGCTGTGCATGGCGCTGCTGCCTTGGGCTGCTAAGAGAGCCTTGGTGTGGAGACTCTGGGCTCCCACTCCCCCCGGCGGCCTGCAGGGCCCTCGTCCTCCCATCAAGGTTCCCCAGCTCAGACCCTCTTCCTCCCACATCCCTCCCTTTGGTTCTCTCTGCACCGCGTGCAGCAGCTCAGGCTGGGTGAGCAGACATGTAGAGCGGGGTTAGGAGGGTGAACGGGGAGGAGGGAGCTAGGGGGAGGACTTAAGTGTGCTTAAGTGCTTTGCTGACTTGGACTTTAAAACTCTGAATCAGCAAGACTGACCACAGGGATGGATACCATTGTGTTAACACCCTCCCCATGACATTAGTCATAGTCCTATGTAATACAACGAGCCAAATTCTACTCGGCTCTGCTGCCCCTTTGGCTCCTCTGGAGCTGGCAGGGCTGATACAGAGACTTGGCAGCAGGGTAACTGAGAGCACAATATAAATCTGCACGGTGGATCCCAGCTTGGAGACTGGGTGTGAATTCCCAGTAGGAGTGGTAGGTCAGAGGGATTTTGCTCTTTAATTTCTGCGATGGAACTGGTGCCACCTGGTGAATCTGGGTTATCTGCTGCCCCCCCGCATGCCCTCTGGTGTTAGACTGAAGAGGAAATACAAGTACACTCTTTAAAAGCTGTTCCTGGGGAACCGGGGTCTTCTGGGAGGGTGGAGAATCTGCTTGATAAAGTGATAAGGGAGCACTGGAGGCTAGTTGTGGGAAAGCAGGAGTTCTAATCTCCCTTCTGACACTAAGTCCTTCTGTGGCTGTGGGCAAGGACCCACATTTCTCCTGCCCTGGTTTCCTCCTCTGTAGCTTGGGGGGTTCTAAACTTGTGAAATGCTTGGTTGAAGCTGCACCAGATAAAGGACTTAAGTCTGCAGCTTGAGACACAGCATCATGCAAAGCCCCTGGGCACTCGCTCTCTTTGAAACAATGCAGGGATGTTATTAGCATGGGAACTTCAGTGTGCATTGTATTTACTAGCCTTGGGTTGACTCTGGAGGATCCTGTTAGTGCCGGTCTTCCTTGATACGATAATTGCAGTGTTGCTGCCCTAGCAGGAGCTGTGATTACAGCGGCGTTCGACAATGGCGGCATTGTTTTGCCATTGTAACTTGTTTCCTTTCCCAAATCTCCTGTGCTTTCTCTGGTGTCGGAAATAAACGCGCTGCTGGAGTGCTGAAGGAAATTCCATATTGGCTTGAGCCCCCAGAAACTTGTGTGACATGGATTATGGCGCCCTCAGGACCGTTCAATGGAGTTCCAGCCTTGTCCTGCATTGCAGGCTCTTGTCATCTTTCCCTTATCTACGCCTTGGGCCAAACTTGTCCTGGGGTAACTCCATTGTTACTCCAGGAATGAATGCAGCCTGGGGCACTTACACCACTTGCTACTTTCCACCCTGGACTCTCTCACATTGATCCTCTATAGAGCCAGTAAGTGGAGCCACCAGAGTCTCCTGCTCCAGCTTTCGTTTATTGCCCTTGGACTCTCTCACTGGGTGTTTCCAGCATGTGCCGTGGCTGGGCCAGGCCATGAGAACTCCTCTTGTTTGTGTTTAATTACAGCTTCTCCCATCCACGCATCTCAAAGTGCTTCACAAAAGTCCTCCTCTCACCTGCTACCAGGTCACACAAGGTGGCAGGATCCCAGCTGGGATTAGGACCTGGGTCTCTTGACTCCCAGCCCTGTGCTCTAGCCATCCTGCTTCCCCTCTTTTTAACTTATTACTAAAACTGGGTGAAACCCTCGCACCAGGACAAGCCTTATACAGAAGCATTAGATTCTACAGTGAGCTGCTGTTGGCTTCTCACCCTTGAGTGTGTCCCCGGGTATTCAGAGTAAAAGCCGCGTTAGTCTGTATCCGCAAAAAGGAATAGGAGTAGGAATAGAGTAGTCTCTAAGGTGCCACAAGTACTCCTATTCCTTTCCCCGGGTATTGCCTTGCAAGGAGCTGGGATTCCCTTGCCCAATCCCATTATTTCTTGGAGGCACGGATTGGAGAGGTGCAGGCAGTTGTTTAAAGTATTTCCTTCTCTCCCCCGGCTCCCCAGTCAAAGGCCCCTTTGCCAGGGCCCCTCACTGTGAGGATCTGGTATCAGGGCAACACCATTGTGAAGCCGAGCGCTTGAGGGGGTAGGGGTTGGGGTTGTGTTCTTTCACTCATTGGCGGAGCGGTTGTACAGTATGTTTGATACCCCAGTCCTTGCTCTAGCAGGGCACATGCTATTCCCGTGCGCCAGGACCTGCTCAGCTGATGGATTAGCAAAGCCAGGGGGAGAAGCGGAGGGCCAGTGAAGAGCCCAAGCCCAGGTCAGAGGGCAGGCAGCATGCTGGCTGATCAGGCTATTGAAGTGGCCACCAACCTTCTAACGGGATTGGTGCTCAGAACGTCTCTGAACTGGAACAGAGCTGGTCCCACTTCATGGGAAATGGCCAGCGCGTCGGCTAATGCTGAATCCAGCCAATCAAGCGCAGAGAGCGGCTGCTATTGGATAATGGAGTACGCCACTCAGGCTGGCTCCCCACAATGTGCATCCCCCACACCTTATATTGCCCCTTCACAGGCTCCTCGGGCCCTGGGCCCATTCTCCCCACCTGCCTCAGGAAAAGGGAAGAAGCTGCTTTTGCCAGTCACTAGCCCAGGGATGGGCAAACTTTTTGGCCTGAGGGCCACATTGGGGTTGCGAAACTGTATGGAGGGCCGGGTAGGGCAGGCTGTGCCTCCCCAAACAGCCTGGCCCCTGCCCCCATCCGCCCCCTCCCACTTCCTGACCCCTGACTGCCCCCCTCAGAATTCCCGACCCATCCAATCCCCCTGCTCCTTGTCCCCTGACTGCCCCTTCCTGGGACCTCCCACCCCTAACTGCCCTCCCCGGGACCCCACCCCCTATCCAACCCCCCTGTCCCCTGACTGCCCTGACCCCTATCCACACCCCCGCCCCCTGACAGGCCCCCCGGGACTCCCACGCCTGTCCAACCCTCCATTCCCCGTCCCCTGATGGGCCCCCCCCAGAACCTCTGCCCCATCCAACTGCCCCCTGCNCCCCCTATCCACACACCCGCCCTCTGACAGGCTCCCTGGGAGTCCCACGCCTATCCAACCCCCCATTCCCCACCCCCTGACCCCTATCCACACCCCCGCCCCCTGACAGGCCCCCCGGGAGTCCCACGCCTGTCCAACCCCCCATTCCCCGTCCCCTGATGGGCCCCCCCCAGAACCTCTGCCCCATCCAACTGCCCCCTGCTCCCTGTCCCCTGACAGCCCCCCAGGACCCCCTGCCCCTTATCCAGCCCCCCCGCTCCCTGCCCCTTACCATGCCGTTCAGAGCAGCAGGACTGGCAGCCACGCCACTGCGCTGCCCGGCAGGAGCTCGCAGACCCGCCGCCCAGAGCGCTGGCGGCACGGTGAGCTGAGGCTGCGGGGGAGGGGGACAGCGGGGGAGGGGCTGGGGGCTAGCCTCCCCGGCCAGGAGCTCAATGGCCCAGCAGGACAGTCCTGCAGGCCGGATGTGGCCCGTGGGCCGTAGTTTGCCCACCTCTGCACTAGCCCCATTCTCCATTCCAATCTGCTATCACTGCCTCACCCTGCTTTTCCTCTTCCTCGTCCACTTCACCCCATCCCTCCTGAGCGCCTCTGCCGTCCTTCTGCCTGCCCCATTCCTACCAGCCCCTCCGTTCCGCCACTCCACCCCTCCTGTCTCCCCGTTCCTCCTCTCCCACTCCCAGCCGTCCTGCATTCTGCATCTCCAGTGTCACCACCTTTCTCCTCTTTCCCCGTTGCCATCTCCACCCCGCCTCCTCTCACCGCCTCCTCCTGAGCAGTCCACGCGCTCTTTGCCACTGGGGTACCCCGATGGGCGCCCAGTGTTGGTGGGGGCAAGTTCAGGCTAGATGGGATCCCATGGCTCTGAGAGGAGGAGATCCATTTTGCCAGAAGTCGCTGTCTGGCCAGATGACTGTGACTCTCCATGAGGCTATTCCCACAGTATGTGCTGCAGGAGGAGGTTGTCCTGGCACGGGGGAAGGGAAGACAGCCCAGGAAAGGAGGAAGGAAAAAAGAAAGGGACACTGAGGTAGAGAGAGAAATGATGGGGTTGGACCTGCCAAAGGGCAGGGTGCAGAAAAGATTATTTGCTCAATGCACTGGTAGGTGTAAGTCTGGCTCTGAGCTTTAATTTCTCTCTGGATTTCGCTTTTATTTTAACTCTGCTGTGTGCCCTACTAAAGGAAAGGGAATCCTGAATTGCCCCAGGCTCTGAGCTTTGGAGCTGTTGGGAATCCACCACTGGAGCTGGCTCTGACTTTCACAGCTTGAGTTTCTTCCTCTAATTAGCTGATTATTTTTTTTAACCCCACCAAGCACAGGGTTGCTTGGAGACCTGGGTTTAGCAATGATGAGCCCAGTGTAAATGCCAGGATGGATTAGATTAGCCAGAGCTGACTGTGCAAGTCAGACCTGGGTTCAGAATCCAAACGCCTGGAAGTTCAGATCCGGAGTTTGGTGCAGATCTGCTTCTGACTTAAACAAGCTATTTAATGCAGAAGGGAACCTGATAGACAAGCTGTGCCCCTGGGCTCTGGTATTGTGTCTGTCACTCCCCGGCAGGAAGCTTGTGAGTGCAGATTTTAATTACTAACTTTATTTTCAAATCCAGTGTGTACAAGTCCATATGCAGGGACCAAACAGAATGGCTCTCCCTGGGTGAGCTTTCCCTTGAGCTGTGCTACCTCAATATGGGATGGCTAATTACATCAGTATAAATAGAGCCATAGAGGTGACCTGAGCTGGAGCTGGGGTATTTTCCAGTGGTAGTACACACACAGGCATCTCCTATTAAATGACCTCCCATTGCTCAGCGGATTCGGTTTCTCCCATATCTATTTTTGTATTGCTCTTGTGTAACCATTTTCCACTCCCACCTGTGGACTCCAGTAATTGGAGCCAGACCTTTTGCCACTTGTTTTGGGAGAGGGTTGTATATTCAGGACATCTTCACTTTCTGAGTTGCGGCCTGGGCAGGATGTTGAAATAGGTTCCACGCTTTCTTGCAGCGCCCCAGAGAAGGGTGACACACACCGAGCGCTCAGATAAAATACGCACAATGGCAATAATAAAACATCACACCCCCTTGCACTAGAGCAATTGCCGTGTGGGAATACTTTCTTCTCCGCAAATAGATCACAAAAATAAACAAAGGGAAAGTGTTTTGCATTTCCCGTTGGCACGTCTCATGCCAAAGGCTTCACAAACGATGTAGCTAAGAACCCTGAGATGCAGCCTCCTGTGGGATGGATAATGGACAATAGCCACCCAGAACACCATGCTGCGCGACAGTGTGGAGAGAGGAAAAAAGGTTCAGCTTCTCAACAGATACTTATTTGTCTGTTTCTGTTTGGGGCAGAGATTCTCTTCCGTTCTGGGTATATCACTTAGCACAAGGGAGCCCCCGGCCTGCGTGGGACGGCTGCAATACAAATAATAATGCCAAGGGTGCTATTGTCCCTCCCTTGCTCTTGTCCAAAGTTCCCTGGGAGCCTTGGTACCTACAAAGAGAAGACAGGAATTTGTTTCTTAAGGTCTCTTCTGAGAGGATCCCCTCCTCCATAAACTGCTTGGAGCGCAGCGCATCTGCCTCTGTAGGATAAAGGGCTCAGTTAACCCAGCTGGTATTTGGATTTGTTGCAGGGTGGCTAGATATTTGAAACCTGCTGTTTCAGCCAATACCCCTTGAGCACTGAATGAGTGAATAACTAGCGCATGTACCATGAAAAGATCACTGGCAGGGGGCTGGAATTGACACCATGCTTTACAGACCCAAGCCCTGATTTTTTTTTTCAAAGGTGCTGAGTACCTACTGCTCCCAGCAAAGTCCATCAAACCTTCCATGGGTTCCAACAGGAGCTGGCCCAAGGGACCCAATCCCTCAAGGGGACAAGCACCTTCCTGCTCTCAGCTCCCACTGAAATAAGCAGGAGTTGAAGGCACTCTGCACCTTGCAGGGCTGGGCCTAAACCTACCAGCCACTCCCCGCCCTGAAGCGCTTGCAGTCTCAATAGAAGACAAGGCCCAGGTGATTAACTGGCACAATAAGAAGCCTGAGAATTTCAATAATGCTGCATCCCAATTCCAAGCCGCCTCTCTCTGCAGATACTTCTGAGACACTTGGGGCCAATGAGATCCCCGCACGTATGGAGCAGGCTGTGTAGCCATGTGTATTGTTCACTCTCGCTTCCTTCCCCCTCTATTTACGCTCCCCGTGTTTTACCCCCTCACAATCTCTGCTCCCCTTGGATCAGCAGCTCTCTGCTGCACTGCCTCACTTGGGATCAGTTTGTATGTTATTGGCTGGGACCTTGGAGGATGTCACGCGATGGGTTCTGCTGCCAGCTGTCTCGTCCTCTCTGGTCTCAAGAGACGTCGGAGCGTGTCAGCTGAGTCGCCTTCTCTGCTTCCCCTGACCCACGTGATGGCCAGAATTCACATGACTGCTGCTGACAGGTTCTAGGCCAGAATAAATTATCCAGTGAAAGGTGGAGGGGAAACGACTAAACTTGGAGAGCTTCTGCTACTTTCAGGCTACCTTGCTTCTGGTCTGAAGCCATGCATGGTGCCTGTGCTGAATAATCTCACTCAAGGAAACACCATCTTGAAAATTCCTGAGTGCTCATTGGCTAATTATGGGATGACGACTACCCTCAGAAGTAGGACTTTCAGAGGATAAATATGGACGTGCCAGTTCAGATACAATACATACCTGGGTTAGGTCAGGCGTTTGTAGATAGCTGGTTAGCTTGGCACTGACGCAGAACGTATTCACATTAAAACATTGCAGTGGGACAGACTTGCTTATTTCAGGCTATAAGCCAGCGACTTTGGATACTATGTTGCTCGGTGCAAATACAAAATCTTAAGCAGCTAGATTGACCAGGTGGCAGCTGTCATATGTGCAGCAGATCTGGGCTAAGAAGTCCTCATAGACTGACCACTAATGGGGCGAGGTGGGCATACAGGGGATGAAGGGAACGTGTAACTATTCACGGGAGTTTTTTAAACAGACACAATTATTTTTCAGTGTTCACCTAGCTGTAGGATGAAGTAGTAGGGTCTGACTGTCTCTTCTGCTACTACCATTCTAAGCTGCTCTGCTGTCCAAAGGAGCCAGCATCCCAGTAGATGTGGCCAGCCAGGAATTGCCCTGCATGGCGGATGTGGCTGGGGAGAAGGGGGTGGGGCCAGGGCATCCCTCTGTTCCAGCTATTCCCAGCTGCTGGATTTGCTCCTTGAGGCTGCCTGGCTTAAGACAGTGTAGGGGTCAACCTCAGGGTTGTAAACAGGTGTTAGGCTGGGTGGTTGTGATTTCCTTTCTCATATTGTTAAATAGGAGAGAGTGGGGGGGGGGGGATGAAATGGGGGGTCTGAGTATGAAAAAGGTTGTTAGAGAATCCCTGAGGCTGCTTTAACCCAATGCCAGGGACTGATTCCCCACCATCTGGCCCCAGAATTGGGGAACTGGGACGCTTTGAACTGAAAATGTGGCCCATGGAATCTCTTCTCCTTACCAATCAGAATGTCAGTACTCTCAGCAACGCTTACCCGGTAATGCTGCAGTATCCACTGAGCAACTGGCCTGGTGCATCGTTAAGAGCAACTAAATAAAGACCACGCTCTGGAAATGAGCGTGGTGACTTGCCTCACACTTAGCTCACAGCGGGCGACCTTTGTCTTGTGACATTTCATTCCATTGCCGCGATGGCTGGGATAAGGGCCCTGTCAGCTAGCAATGTGACTGCCTTGTATCATGCTTTGCAGAATGACCTGTCTCGTTCGCTCCTCGCCATGTGTCGAGAGCTGTGCTGGAACGGCTGCTGATGGAGAAATTAGATGCGCGTGGTCACCCTCTCTCCACCAGCAGTGGTGGTGTAGGACTGGGTAAGGTACCCCCCATTCATGCTGGCAGGCCCCAGGGGCTGGGTTAGCCAGGACACGTAAGAGAATTCCTGCTGTTGCCGATGCTCCATTATTTACAGGCAGCAGAGAAGTGATTTATCTGCTGCATGGTTTCCTGTGTACGGGCTCGGGCAGTCGTTACCCGATCTATAGCTGACAGTGCTCCGAAAGAGGCTTGGGAACAATCCTTTTTAAAGATCAGTGGTTTTCTTTAGGAGCCAAACTGGCACCAACTCCAAACTGCAGCCTGGAGCCCAGATTCTCAGCCCCTGGGGCCAGAGCAGCAGAGACGGTGAAGGTTCATTGAAGCTACCTTTGTGCATGCCATATTTTGGGGTGGTCTTTGGGCTGCTCTAGCTTATGCTCTGTTCCCCATGGCCCCCCTGTGGGAAGCCGAGAACAGCTGGAGTGCACTTTGCCCATGGCATTGCCCCTTCCCACCCATAACGCTGGGAGCTAAGGAACAGGGGTAACACAGGCACCGTCCCAGCTCTCTAGTGGCCAGGGAGACCCCTTGCCCATGGGGCAGCATAGGGGGCCTTTAGCACACTAAGCCCAGGTCAATGGGACCCAGGCTCATGGACTCAGGTGTCTAACCCCACTCTTGAGCATCCGCACTGCGTTGTAAAGCTGGGTTCACAGTTGCTGGATCTCACAGTTCTGGTAACATAGTGCAGTACGGCTATGGAGCCCTTCTGACTCAGCTGTGCAGCCTGAGCTGCGTCCACACTGCAGAATGACAGGGCTTGGAACACCACAGCGGGACTTGGGCTCTGACCCACCCACCTAGTGGGGCCCCAGGACCCGGGTCCTGAGTCGGGCTGATCAGTGTGAGGACCCAAGAGGGGCTTGGGCTCAAATCTGAATCAGAGCCAGGGCTTAGTGCGCAGTGAAGACATGCCCTTAGGGAGTCACTGGGACTCAGGCCCTGTGGGTGGCATGGGTGTGGCTAACTCCCGGTGCATTACATGGGGGTGCTGGTGCCTTTAGCACATCACCAGGCATTGAAGAATCACTCGTTGGGATCTGCTCTCGCAGGGAAAGCCTTTCTGGAAACGCACGAGAAAGATCAAGCTGGAGGAGGGCCAGCAGCATCTGAGGCGGGGAAAGGAAGAGGCACATTTCTGTAAAATGTGTCCAGATCTGATCTGGAAACCCTCCGAACTGAAGGTAATGATGGACAGGTCCCAGTGAAGCGGGAGAAACCCAGAGCCTTTCCTTAACCCAGTGGGGTTCCTGGGAATGCATAATAAAAGCCAGGCCAAAAAAAGAACAATTAGGGCTGGGGGTGGGTGGCACACCGTCCCCGGGCAGCCTCTGCAGCCAGCAATGCAGGGTGAAGGCACAGGTTGCTGTTCCCAGGTGGTGTCAATTAATCCTCCTTCATTCAGAGTAACACAGGCAGCGAGGCTGGTGAGGGCTCCTGCTGATTAATTACCACTTAGCCTCCAGATGGGAAAGGCACTGCTAGCGCTGGGGTGAGACTGAAAGGGAATGCGAGAGGAGATGGCTGGACTGGACTGCCGCTTCAGAAGGGCAAGCCGAGTGAGTACCCTCTCTGCCAAGATTTTACAATCCCATTACCTGGAGCTGGGTGGGCTTCCCCGGCTCGGCACGGGTTGGATAGTCTAAGGCAGGCTCGAATTCCCCGGGGGAAAGGCTTCACGCCGTTCCTAGGAGCGAGTCCCCTGACGTCTGCTGGGACCCTGAGGTGGTCCCTTGGTGTGTGGCCAGTGCGCTGGTTTGGTGAAGTTCCAGGCTCTCCCCGACCTCCCCCGAAGTGCCAGGAAGGAAGGAGAATCCACGGTGCTCTCTGGGGTCTCTCCTGGACTGTGCTGTGTCAGCGAGGCTCCCCTGTTTTAGGAGCTGTCATACCTTGGCAAGGGCATTGCTCGCCGTGCTCCTTGGCGAAAGACAGGACAGCCAAGTGGTGGAAATTGTGACAAAGTCTGAGACCTTCCCTAAGCGATTTCCCTTTAAGTTTGGGCTTTGCTAGCCTCTAGGTTTGTGTGCTGGGTTGTTTGTTCTCTCTGGGCAGACAGGAAACGGTCTGCCTGTTTCATTTCCAAAAATAGCCCAGGTGGCTCTGCCAAGGGTCTTTTGCACCCAAGCTGTCTGCTCGCCAGCAATCGCAGCGCTCGCTGTTGTCTGTGTTATAAATCCTGTGTGTGTGCGGGGGGAGGGGGGATTGCTCTCCATAGCAACTACCCTGCTTCCCAGTTTGCATCTGAAGGTCATATTATTTATTTATATTTTTGCTTGTATTTCGGTAGTGCCTAGGAGTGGGCCGGACCTGGATTGTGTGAGGTGCTGTACAAATGGGTTAAGTTAGGCCTGATGGTGTGTGTCTTTTGGCTGGCATTCCCCCTCCTTCCCACCACACCCCAAAGAGATCCCTGGGTACTAAACCACGGTGCCAGCAGTTCCAGAGGTTAGGTGAGATGGCAGGTAATTTAACCCAAGCGACACTCTTCCTGCCATCTGTTTGAGACCCTGAGTAAGAGAATGTCAGTGTTTTGAGGACTGCTTTTACACTGTGGGTGAACAAGCTGGGTCCGGGCCTCACATAGCTGGTCAGAGTTCTTTGAAACCCTTCTAAAGGGAGAACTGTGCTACCATCTTAAGGATAAAGTTCTGTAGAACACGGCGGTAATTCAGATTGTAAGCTCTTTGGGGCAGGGAACTGGCTTTTGTTCTGTGTTTGTACAGCTCCTAGCACCATGAGGCTCCAAGATGCTATGTCAATACAAATAATATTCCCGCTACAGCATTTTGTAGGATGGTTCTAAAAGCCTGCAGAAAGGAGATCATTGTGTATTAAAGACTATAGGTTTCTATAGTGATTTCTGTTCAATTTCTGTTGAACACTATTGGTTTCATTCCTACCAGGCTAAGCAGAGCCCTCTGAAAGGTAGGCTGGAGCAAGTACATGCCACGTAGACTTCGCCTTTTTATTTTTCCCCTTGGCATCTCTTCCTTTTCCTCGTTCTCCCAGGCAGGATGGTGTCTGAGGGCAAGTCAAGGTTTCCAACCGGTAAAGTTTGGGTGGGTTTGGAATGAGGCAAACAGAGTCTCCCCGTCCCTAATTCAAACAGTTAAACAGAAAACTCAGGGCTCCGCTTCCTGCTTTGCTGTTCGGGCTTCATTTGGCGCTGAACTTCCCCCACTGCCTTGTTTTCATCACGCAACCGGCAATTTGGGTCCGTGCCACCAGCCCAGTCGGTGCCATGGGAAATGAAGCTCGGAGCACTCTCGGGTTGTGAATTGGGGGAAAAGCCAGTGTTTATTCAGGGAGAGAACCTCCTGCAGCCTCTAACCATTCCCAGGGCCAGGTGCTCTGCTGGCTGGGTTGGCCAATGAGAAATCCTTCCTTGCTCAAGGCTGTGAGATACTCTGCTGGACTATGCCAGGGAGATGGTGGGAGGGGGCAGGATGGATGGAACAGTCAAGGTGAAACTATGTTGTGCAGCATGGAGGCTGGCCTCACGTCCGCTAGGTAACTGTGTTACCTGAGACTCCGAAGGCCAACCTCTCCAAGGGGCCTGCAGAATATGGACACACCATATGCAACAAACCGATCTTCATTGACAAAAACCTGCATTTATTAACGAGTGTTTCTATGGCATCCTTTTACCCAGGGATCTCAAAGCACTTCACAGACATGAAGTGAGTCTTGACACATCCCTGTGAGGTAGGTGGTGGTCTCCCCATTTTGTTGGCATACTTTTGTCTGCGAGAGATGGTGGGAACTGCAGCCTAGGATGTAGATGGTTTGCAATGTCTCATGTGACTGAATAGTCCAATCCGAGAGTTGCATGATCTTTGGCAGTTATTGCAAATGTCTGTGTCTTGGTTGGGAGCTGCTGGCTTCCTACGGGCTCTTTTCTCTTCAAAATGTAGGAGCCAGCTCCTGTCATGGACTTTGATACCCTGATGGAGATAATGGCGCCACTTGTTACGATCCCTTGCCAAGATTGCCCAATGGTCAGGATCAATTCCAAATTCCTTCATATCTCACTTGCATGTGGCTTTATAGCAAAGCTTGGGACGTCCTGTTGTTCTTGTTCCCTCTGATAGCTCCCCGTACAGCATGTCCTTGGGTGTGGGTCCGTCTTCCAACCTGCTCAGATGGCCTAGCCAGCGCAATCGTCTTTGCTTGAGCAGGGCTGTCACACTTGGTAAATTTGCCCTTTGAAGAACCTCTGCGTTGGTGACTTTATCTTGCCATTTAGTGTTGAGTATGCGGCGTAAACAACGTAGGTGGAAACTGTTTAACCTTTTCTCCTGATGAGCATTTTACACAGGGGGAAACTGAGGCACAAAGCGATTACGTGACTTGCGCAAGGTCACACGGCGAGTAAGTGGCCTAGATGAGATTAGAACCCCAGTTTTCATCATTCCCAGTCCTGTGTTAATGTATTCCTCCCGTTTAATGCTGGGGCCTAGTCAGTCACTTAGGTAAAGGAGCACAACAACCCATGTGCTGATTGGTTCCCTTGAAATTCTGCGGAGGAACGCATGGATATCTACCCCCCAGCCCAGCCCAGAAAATCTGTCCCTCAAGTTCCCTCAGCTGGTGTATGAGCATGTATTTATGTATGATACAGGTGGTGGCTAAAATAGTGGTGCCATTGTGACTGCTGCGGGGAACAGGCTGTTAGCAGCGTATCATGTTTCAATTGCTATCGCTATTTTCAGGGCTGTAAATCCCAGGGTAGTACTGCTCCTGGGGCTGGGGCCTTCAGGAAAGCTCTCAAACCTCCCAGGAGCAACTGTGTATATTTCTGCAAAACTCGGAGGTCGCTTTTGACTCCTTTTCACGCTCCCGGAACTCCAAACAGGGAAAGTTTTTATTCTAAACCGTAGGCGTGTAGGATCTGCAATTTGGATCGGATCTTCACAGCCTGATCTCTGGCCCTGGTAGTGGCCTAACCCGATAGGTACATGAAGAAGCTGAGGGTTTAGGGCACGTCTACGGGGCAAGTGAAGGTCTAATTGTCGTACAGAAGGCAGGCATCCCTGTGCTAGCATTCATCTCGCGAGCATGGGTAACCATAGAAGAGTAGGGTTGGCAGCACAGCTAGCAAGCAGAGAATATGCCCAGGTTCTCTGGAGGGTTTATACCCTGGCTGCTAACCTGTGCTGAAGCCTGTGCTGCCGTCACTACACTATTATCTGTGCTAGCTAGATTGAAGCTGGCATGGGTAGCCCTACCTGTGCTACCTTCACTCGCCGGGTAGCCATGCGTCCCCCCCCACCCCACCCCAGCAGTTCCAGGAAACTGATCGTGTGGGATTTGCCCACCTGATTCTACTAGCAAAGAGCAAGTGCAGCGTCTGCTGATGTCCCATCCCAGGAGAGATGGGGAAACCCCATTTAGCAATTCCCGGGAGGCCAGGTTCAGATCCCAGCTGTTGGGAGTGCTTGATTGGAGCCCATGATTGTACTTCAGTCAACGCAGCTAATAACCAAGGGCCAGATTCTAACAGCAGGGGCCCCATCGACTGGCCTGGAACTGCTCTTGGAGCGATGTGCTGTTGGGCAGTGAGGAAAGGCATCGGCGTCTGGCCCGGGAACGTGCACGGGCACAGTTGTTTGATGTACGATGCTGGCTGGGCGTTCAGGGCCCATGTGATGAAGTCAGATACCAAGAGAAAAGATGAGGCCCGGCCTAAGAACTGCTGGGCCTGCTCTGTGCTACGTCCTGTGGTGTGTCTGTCTGGGATCCCATCTGTTCCGGTTCTGCTGGAGACGCTGCCTCGAGGCGCAGGATGGGCCTGGACACACTCTGCTGCTTGTGCACTGTACATTGTCCTGGGGGGCTGGGGGGGCTGGGAGGGGGAGATGGGCCAGTCTGATTGTATGTGCTGCTCACTAGGATGCGGTGGACCCAGGGTTCCCTGCCCTCACCCCCAGTCATAAAGGGAAACAAATTCAATTGCTTTGCAAACTTTTGGCAGGGTCGGGTCGTATGCTCCTTATTCAGGCAGTGTCCTCTGACGTCGACAGGGGGTCTGTCCTGAGTGCAGAGCGGCCTGGTCTGGCCTGTAACATACATCCCTCTAGTCTCCATGCGAATAAATTGTTCCATTCCTTTTCTTCCACAGCCTGAGACAATAACTCTGGCCAGATAAGAGCGTGTGGATTGTTCGGTAAAGCTCCAGGGGTCTCCTTTGCTTAAACCTGCCAGGCACCTGTGGAGTGCGGCTGACTGAATAGGTCACAGCTATACTGATTGCAGGGGCAGCGTTCCCAAAAGGAAAGTCACACCTGGCATTACACCCACTTACAGCAAGAAACACAATGAAAGAGAGGCTGGCCGCGTGGGAAGCGCGCTCAGCCGCTGGCTCTTGCTGAACTTGGGCCAGCAGCAACCTGCAAGGCATGTGAGCTGCTCCCTGCTTTGAGAGCTCTCTCTGCTCCACACCCACCCTTCTGGGTGCACCTGACGACCACGTTGATGTGTGGGAGTCCTGCTGGCTCTGAAACATGAGTCTCCTCCACACTTGATGTATGGGCCAGGGGTGTGGGAGCCCTTATCTACTGGAGCACCGAGCGATAAGAAGCCTGAGTTGCTCCCAGCCTGAGGTCTCTGATTAACACCTGATTTTTATTTTTATTTTCCTTCTCGGGCCTGCTGAGTGAGACTCCTACTCATTCTTGAACCTGGGTCTCCCATAGTACCTGGCACTCATGCCTCACCGTGGCGCTGACGCATTGTGTGTGTGAAGGATCGGAGTGCTGCAGCTTTGTACTGTGGCAGGGCTGGTGGGAGAGGAGGTGGAGGGAAGAAAGTTTCCACAGAAAATCTAAATAAAAGGCTTAGCAGATCCCTGTTGTAATGTGGCAGGTTATTACCTGGAGCCTAGTGTAACTGGCACAGGCGCTGCCCCAGGGGAAGGGACAGAGGAGCCACTCTGTCCCCTTGGCAGGAACCCTCGTGCGTCCAGCCATGTTTCCGAATGAGCACCCGTGACCTGAGTGAGGAAACCAGCTCTGCCGTGGAACGAACCGGGCAAAGCCTGGGGAACAATCTCTCTCTAGAAATGGACCCTGTCTCAAGTGATGGGAAGCCCAGCTCGCAGCACACGGGGTGCTCTGGCAGGGAGCTGTCAACTGCCAGGGGCGCTGTGGTTGATTGGGAACCCTACCGCGCTCGTGTTTCGGTGCAGATGTGCCCCCGTGGACGAGAAGCGCGCTCGCTCTTTCTCAAGCGTGCCAGTTTGTCTCGTGTTGTGTAAGCTGCCGTGTCAGAGGCTAAGAGTTCTGGTTATAGAAGGGAAACATGGCTTCAGATTTGGCTAACCGAGCCCAGGAGTGGCTTCTGGGGACTCCTAGGCCCATCTTCTTCTTTATGACGGTAGTGCCTAGGGACCAACCAAGAACAAGGCCCCGTAGTGCTAGGTTCTGTACAACCAGTAACAGACAGTCCCTGTCCCAAAGAGCTTATCATGTCAAGAGATCAGATGCAGGGTAGGCAGAGAGGATCGCTGTGTTAGTGCCACAATTCCTTTTGTGTATCTAGTTTTGTTTGCTTTTAATTTCTCAGGCCTCACATTGGCTTTTCAAAGAATCCTATTAATAGGCCAGTCTACTGTGACGGTTTCTGTCATACCTAGTTTTTATCTGGTGTCTTTAACCCATGGATCTCCAAAGACTTGGAAAAACAGGGTGTCATTATCCCCATTCTACAGCTGGGGAAACTGAGGCACAGAGCAACGTCAGGGGACTTGCCCAAAATGACACTGAAGGTCAATAAGAACTTGAAGCAGAGCCCAGGCTTGCAGGTGAGTGGCCTGTCTGCTGGACCATGCTACTCGGTTCCTTTCCAGCCTGCACCTCCGAGGCCTCCTTCCATTATTCATGAACGTGTCTTTTTTTTTTATATATATATATATTGTCTTTCAGGTTAGATGAGGGGGGCAATTATGCTGCTGCCCATTGACGCACCGTGGGGGCGAGAGCGGTGATGTCAGGTCTTTTCACTTGTCTCTCAATAGGGAAGATGCCGAACGCTCCCTAGAACGCCAGCATTCAATTATGAAAATTACCTGCTTTAAACCTATTCTGTTCTGCTTTCCCCAACTCCCTGGTTTTTTTCCATAAAGCTGCTTCATTATGGGTGATATTAACAGACTCAATCATCCCCTCCCTTGAGCTCTCGGCTGGGCAGCTCAAGGAAAAGAAGGACCCAGAGTTTAAAACCAAAACTCTCAGAATTGCACTCGCCTAAAAGGGGTTTTTTTAGGTTGTTTTGTGCACTGTATTAAAGATAATTAGCCCCTTTGATGTTGTGTTTCTCTGACACGTAGTGTTCAGAGGGCTCTACAGAGGGGGTTGGGGCTGTCGTCGTGAATTTCTGTGTCTGAAAGAGCCGAATGCATGGAATCCAATGGCTCACGCACAGGATAACTCGGGGGTGTGAGGAAGAGACATAGGGGAGGTAAGATCTGTGACGCTCTAAAACATGCTGCAAAGATAAATCTTAAGTTTATTTAAAGGTAGAACCTAGTGAAAGCTCTTCAAGCTTTGGTTTAACGGGTTCCTCGTAATGAGGCAACCGTGTAATTGGTAATAATGCAGGAGCCTGGTAGCACTAACTTCTGTAAGGAGGAAGCGCTAAGACAGCGAGTGTGTAGATTTTAGTGTGTGTGTCTGCAGAAATCTAACACAGCAGGACTCCGAACTAGCCTGGCAGAGACTTAATGTTTCTAACCTCTGCCCCTGGCGGAAGGAGGTTATGCTGCTTGTGGGATCCAGAACCACAGCACTCCTCTCTGCTTAGCCCATGTCCTGACTAGGAAAACAGGTTGTGTTTGTAGAACATTTTGGCTAACTACTGTGGTTTTAAAAGAAGACTTTGCACCTAGTGTAGCCCGGGCAACAAGTGATTTTGTTTTTAAATGTGGTCATCCTTAGGACCCAGGAACCATAGTGAAAGACAGTCCCTGCGCCAAGGGCCCTGCAATCTAACTAGGCAAAACAGACAGGCAAAGGTTGGGAGAAAAGCACCTTTTGGGATGGGGAACTGAGGCACAGTGACCCTGTGGCTCAGATTTTCCATTGCCTTGCACCTGGTGTAGTCCCTTTCACCAGTGTAAAATCAGACTGGTAATGAGAGAGATCCATGCAAAGTGGGTCCACGTGACCCCACTAGGTGCAGGGCAATGGAGACTCTGGTCTTAGGTGACTTGCCCAAGGCTAGCCAGAAGTCTGGAGCAGTCCATCGGGTGCTTCAGACACAAGGCCATTAGTCTGGAGAACAAAGGTGAAAGTGTCCAAGGGAGCATTGCTCATTGTTCATAGCACAAGGGCCCCATCAGTCTCTGGGCTAGATGCTGTTGGCTCCTTGTGTGACATGTTCTTACAGCTGCCTTAAGCAGCAGCAGCAGCCCTAACATGACCACTTCGGGTCTCAAGTCTGCTACCCAGCAGGATGCTTCCTAAATCACCTGGTTCAGGGAGCATGCAGCAATGTCAACCCCAAAACTCTGGATACCCAGTACGAAGGTAATCAGCATGCTGACTTAGCTTTTCAGTCACCGACTGAGACACGGGACAGGAGAACGCCGAGGTCCCCAACGCAGATTCTATCAAGGAGCAAATGGTTTAATGAATGTGGTGGCTCTAGGATGCATGCTAATTCCCTGGGCTAGTTTGACTTTGGAAAAGCAGGTGATGTACTGAAGCAGTGGTCGCTGCAGGCACCTCTCTGCTATCTCTCACTTTGTGGGCAAGGAAAATCAATATAAACCACTTTGAGATGCACAGAAGCGATTGTTATCTCTTGATTGAGCTCAGGAGATAAAGTCCAAAATGAAATTCCTTCACCACATGAAGGACAAGCAAACACCTTCTGTGGTCTTAGGAGGGTGGGACTCATTAATTGGGTATATATATATATATATATATATATATATTTAAACCACCAACCCACCTCTTTAACTAATATTCCCTGATAACTCTGTTTGAGTGGAGACTTTCGTTAGCACATTCCTTAATTCTGATGCTCAGACAGACAGAGGCAGGGGTCTAACATCAAGGCTACATGATATACCCATGCTCTTGACTATATAAAAACCCCAATAATAATGCAAATGAGTAGAGTGAAGGTTAAGCTGGAGGTGCAAATGCCCTGGGGAGATACTGAAGGGGAAGAGATGGTGAAGTAGGATATTGCTGGCTGGATAGCTTAACTGCTCGCTAACATGTTACTTTGATGTTTTAGCGGTGTGTATAATTGGGAATGGTACTTTAAACATAGCAAGGGGGTGTAACACGTGTGCCATTTGCCGCTGGTTGATATCCCTCCAAAAGGATAGCCAAAAAAGAGGTGTGCTCCACTTCTGTGTGGCTGTCTGCAATTTGCAGTGAATTTGCTGCCCATTCTGGCTCGCTCTTCCGGGGATATGCAGAGAGCTTTGGACTCCTGGGCTGACAAGCCAATATCCTACATAAGAACTACACGTTTCAGCACTAATCTGCTCTCTGACTTTCAAAGCTTGCATTAGGGATAACTAACTGCATGTAGTTTTTAGTTCTTTATATATAATCATCATTCATCCTGACGGGGGCCAAACACTTCCCTATCGGTCCGATTCCACCTTAGATGGGTAATTCCTGGTAAAGTATTAGGAGTTGCCCCTGTGTATCTGAGAGCACAAATGGGCACTAAAGACATGAGACTCTTTTCACCCACCTCTTAAATGCAGCTTTCTTTGGCGTGGGAGGTAATGGCTGTGTAGCAATGCACAGCCAATGCTACCAGCCATATAGGCTCTGCACTTGAAGAATGCTACAGCCGGCTCTCACCCCATGGAGATTGTAGGGAAACAGGATGTTGTCACCCACCCTGGAGTGAGGCTAGAACGCTGGAACTCTCATCTCAGAAGAGATGCGTAAAGGTAAATTCTCCCAGGCAGTCCTAAAATACTGAAGATGTTTCTCTCTGTGGAGTTTGAGAGTTATGAGTCAGCACGTCAAGTGCCTGGAAAATGTAACTGTTCGGGGAAATATTTGTCTGTTCTGTTTGTAATCTTTACTTGTTTCTCCATAATGGCCAAGTGGAGTCTTATTCAACTTCTTGAATGCGAGTGCAAAGGGTCAGGCCAACAAGGGAGCCTGGTGAGAAGATAAGCGTTTAAGTGTTCAGCAAGGCTCAGAATGCCAGAACTAATTCGGCTTGCCAAGGGTTTTCCATAGGAGGTGCATATTTGCTCATGTGCGTCAATTCAGTATTGCCTAGAGGGGATTGTAATGCGAGCTATTTACATCTCCACCCAGCAGTGAAGCCAAGCTCTTTCTTGGGAATCTGGTGTTGTTGGAGTAGGGGTGTGGGGGTGTACTGTGGTAAACTGTTATCTGCCAGGTCAACAGAGAGCTGCTGCTTTCCTTGTTCTGTGTTCAGGGAGATACGTTAATTGGAGGTCAGTGATCACGATGGTCTCTTTCGGCCTTAAAGCCCGAGTTATCTCAGCGTTACAAAACTCAAGTCAAGTCTTTTTCTCTCACCTTCAGAAAGTGCCATCAGGTTTCCCTTTTATGCTGTCTATAAATCAGTCTAGGGATGGCTCGGGAGGCCTTGGTATATGTCATTAGTACTTTAAGTACAGCTTTAAACATATTATGGGCTAAAATTGCTAATTCTGCACTACGGCATGAGACTATGAGCAGCAGTCAGTGGCTCTTTTCTATTAATTTATGATTCTGAAATACTTGCGCCCTTGGGAGTGGGGGGTTTATAGCAAAGACATTTAAGAAATCGCACTACGAAGCATAAGAGTTACTTGTCAAAATGTGTAAAGGAAGCAGCGTGTCTGTAGATGCATACCTAGCTTTGAGTTTAAGTAGCTTAGGAAGTCTCTTCTGACTGGTAGAGTGTTCTTTCTGTAAGGCCATTTGGATCGAGAGCACCTCCATCCTCTTCCAGCTCCAGTCAGTGCCACATAATAAGAAGGTAGTTTTCCCGACGATGCCTGGCAATGCATATGTGAAGCTATATCCCACTACCAAGCAAAGCAAACCCTTGACGTGTTCAGAATCGTCATCTGTCAGGTTAACTGAATGTCCCCATAATGCTGTGGTCCTGGGACACATCAGGGCTCAGCTCCTCAAACTCCCACTGAGGTGATAAATTGGATTTTTCTCTGCTACGAAGGGCCCGGACAATGGAAAGTCACCTTGACAAAAACCGGCCTAGGTAGTTAGAAAGGATTGCACAGTACATTAATCTCAAACTTTCTCACAGTATTTCAGAACTTCCTCTTCCCAGGCAAGCCCAGGTGCTTGTGGAAACATGGAGAGGAAAGGAGGGCAAAGTTAGCCAAGCTCATGATGGGTTTGGTTTGGGCCAAGTTCAGATAACAGGACATCCTTGCTCATGTCAGACGTAAGATCTTCTGAAGATCAAAGAGCAGAGTCCATTTGTGTTTTGGGGTTCTAGCAGGAGCAGAAAGAGCTGAAATATCACAAGGAAGGTGGTTTTCATAGGTGGATAGCCATCCAGGTCCCCAAGGAACTATGTTCTATACAGCCCCTTCCCCTCCAAAAGCACATTGTTGGTCCTCAGAAATTATTTCTGGCCTTCTTGGAAGCAAGGGAGTGGCAGACATCTCATGAGTGAGCCTGTTCTCATGTGATTTCCAGACAGCTTTTGCAGAGCTAAAATGTTCCCATGAGTTTTGTATATTAGGAGGTGCTTTTCCTGATTTCAACCCAGACTCTGATCATCCGTCTGTGGGCAACAGGCAACTCAGACTCTTTGGGGACCCTCACACTCATGAAGTACCTTCTCCTGGTTTCCCCAATGAAAGGAAGCAGTATCAAAGTAGACAGTAGGACAGGAGAGTTCTCTGGGGCAGCTAGAACCCAGCAGAGGGGTCATCTGGGGTCCTACTGGAACCTGATTCCCTAAAGGCAGCTTGTAGAAGGGCTCGCCCGGGGCTTGTCCCTCAGCGGGGCTATGAGGTATCCCACCGCCTCGCTACAGGCCCAACCCTGGGTTGGGGTGGACCAGTAAACCCAGAGTCAGGGCTCAGTCTCTTGGGGGGGGGAGGCTGAGCCAATAGTCCAAGAGAAGCCCCGGCCCTAGGTCAGGGTGGGGCAGCACAAACAGTCTAGTGCTCAGGCCCTTAGGCAGGGGCTGAGCCAATAGTTAGATAAGCCCCGGCCCTAGGTCAGGGCGGGGCAGCACGTAAGCAGTCTGGAGCTCAGGCCCTTAGGCAGGGGCTGAGCCAATAGTTAGATAAGCCCAGGCCCTAGGTCAGGGCGGGGCAGCACAAACAGTCTAGTGCGAGGGGGAGACTGCCACCCGTGAGGGGGTGGCAGGGGGGACGCAGGCCCGCCCACTCCACTGCGTCCCAGCCCGGGGCCCTAACAGCGGCAGACGACTTGCTGCTGCGTCAGTGGGGATCCTGACCGCAACACACTGACATTGGCTCTGGCCCTGCTGCGGCCAGGCCAGGGTCGGCTGTCCCCGGGCTACTTCCGGACTCCCCCTCGTACGGTACCTGGCTCAGGACTGGGGCTTCTGGGGCTTCCAGGACCATCGGCTCCTCGGGGTAGCGGGCGAGGGGCGGGCCCGGCGGCCCCTCGGGGTAGCGGGCGAGGGGCGGGCCCAGCGGCGTTCCCCAGCCTGGAGCTAGGCCACAGGTGTCCGGCCTCCCCGGCAGCTGGCCTTCCACTGAGGTCTGCAGCGGGGCTTTTCTACTTCCGGTCCTGCGCCGTGACTTCTGGGGGGCGGGCACAGGATCCACTGGCTCCGCCCACGTTGGTACTAGGGGAGGCTCGTCCCTCAGCAGGGCTGTGGGGTATCCCACCGCCTCGCTACACACACACACCCCTCAAGGCTGGCTCCCGTCCATCGGGGCCAGACCCATCCAATTCTCCCAGGCGAGACATGAAGTCGGCGTTTGCGTGGTCCTTTCCGGCCCTATGCCGGACAGTATAAGCATAGGGCTGTACTGCCAGGTACCACCGCGTTAGCCGCATATTATTGTTTTTCATTCTGGCCAACCACTGTAGCGCGGCATGGTCGGTGACCAGTATGAACGGGGCCCCCAGGATGTAATACCGCAAGGCATCACAGGCCCATTTTATCGCCAGCGCCTCCTTCTCTATCACAGCGTAGTTTCGTTCTCGTGGAAACAGTTTCCGACTGAGGTATACGAGCAGGTGTTCCCCTCCATCCACCTCCTGGGACAGGACCGCCCCTAGGCCTACCTCCGAGGCGTCCGTCTGGAGGATGAACTCCCGGTTAAAGTCGGGGCTGTATAGGACGGGTTCGCGGCAGAGACTGTCTTTGAGGGCCTGGAAGGCGCGGTCACACTCCGGGGTCCACTCCACACGTCTGGGGCTGGCTTTGGTCAAGAGTTCGGTTAACGGGGCTGCGATGGAGGCGAAATCGGGGATGAATCGTCAGTAGTAGCCCGCCAGTCCGAGGAACTGGTGGACTTGGCGCTTCGTGGTAGGTGGTTGGCATGGTGCTAGGGCCTGAACCTTTCCCACGGCCCCTCCCGATAGTGTACCCCAGGTAGGTGGTCTCCTGCCACCCGATACGGCATTTTTTTGGGTTGGCGGTTAATCCCGCTGCCCGCAGGGACCTCAGGACAGCCGCTACCCGTTCCAGGTGGTTCTCCCAATGGCAGCTGTAAATAACGACATCGTCCAGGTATGCGGCCGCATACTCTTGATGAGGTTGAAGGAGCCGATCCATCAGCCGCTGGAACGTTGCCGGGGCAACATGGAGCCCGAAGGGCATTCGAGTGAACTGATAGAGGCCCGTGGGGGTGGCAAACGCGGTCTTTTCCTGAGACGTGGGGTCGAGGGGGATCTGCCAGTATCCCTTGCTCAGATCAAGGGTAGTGAGGAAGCGGGCCTTGCCTAACCAGTCCAGCAGTCCATCGAACTTGCGGACTTGGGCCTCCCGGTTATACGTTTGGGCCTGAGCCTCCTGAGCCGCCTTCAAGTTCTCCCGAGCTAGAGCTCCTGCTTGTGTGAGACGTCCCTGAAGCTGGAGGACATATTGCAGAAGACCCTGGGCTGGTGACGGGGCTTGCTCCCACGTCTCCTTCATGAGGTCCAGCAGCCCTCTCGGACGACGGCCGTACAACAGCTCAAATGGGAAAAATTTCGTGGAGGATTGGGGTACCTCGCGGACGGCCAGAAGCAACGGCGGGAGCAATTGATCCTATCAGCGCAGGTCCTCTGGAGAAAACTTGCGTAGCATGGTTTTCAAGGTGTGGTTGAACTGCTCGACCAGGCCGTCAGTTTGCGGGTGGTAAATGGAGGTGCGTAGTTGCTTAATCCCCAGGAGGTTGCATTCCTGCCGCAGCAGCCGGGAGGTGAAGTTAGTGCCCTGGTCAGTAAGGATCTCCTGGGGCAAACCCACGCGGGCAAAGACCTTGACGAGCTCCTCAGCGATGGCCCTGGCGGTGATGCTCCGGAGCGGGATGGCTTCGGGAAAACGAGTGGCATAGTCCACGATGACTAGGATGTACAGAAACCCTGCCTTGCTTCTCGGGAGCGGTCCCACCAAATCCATGGCCGCCCGTTCAAACGGCGTTTCTACAATGGGCATGGGGATCAGGGAGGCCGGGGCCGTCCGTGGGGGAGCAGCCAGCTGACACTCCGGGCAGGAACTACAGTACTCGCGTACCTCCTGGTGCACCCCGGGCCAGAAGAATCGGGTCAGAATTCGCGCCAGGGTCTTTTCCTGGCCCAGGTGCCCTGCGGCGGGGACGTCATGGGCGAGTCTCATCACTGCGCGTCGATGGCACCGAGGCACCATCAGTTGGGTCTGGACCTCTCCGGTGCGGGAATCTCGGTCTACCCGATAAAGGCGGTCTTGGCGTAGTTCAAAATGGGGCCAGACCTTGGCCCGGCCTGGATCAATCAGAGCGCCATCCACGGCCGCCAGCTGCTCATACGCCCGACTAAGGGTCCCGGCAGAAGTCAGTGCCGATCCGGGGATCGTCAGTAGACGTTGGCGGGGGGTCCTCGGGTGCTCCTTCCTGTCTAATCGGGTTCGGTTCTTCCGCCTCCTCGGCGGGGTCCTCGCGGCAGTCCCCCTCCAATGCTGGGGTGACGTCGGGACTTTCCTCGGCATTGGAACGAAGGACTCCAAGGAACTCTGGCCAATCCCGTCCCAGGATCACGGGGTAGGCGAGTCACGGGGCCAGGCCCACCACCATTGTCCACGTGACACCATCCACAGTCGGACTCGGGCGCTGGCGTACGGCCGGACGTCACCATGGATGCACTGCAACTGGATGGTTCCCAGGCAAGGGTCCGCCTGAAGGCCTAGGCTTTGGCGGACTAGGGTCTGGCCACAGCAAGAGTCAACCAGGGCCCGCGTCAGGCATTCCCTGACAACTACGGGCACGGTGACCTTAGTGGCCTGCGGCGGTCGGGCACAGTTTCCCCCTGTGCAAACGTGCCCAAAGCTACAATCCATCTCTGTACAGTCCCGTTGCAGGTGTCCACGTTTCCCACAGGAGAAGCAGGGCCCAAGTTCTGGTCGTCCAGGCCGGGCCGAGCCTCCCCCCAGGCCCCTGGGGGGACTTCACGGGACCCGGCCACTCCCGGTCTCTGGGCCCCCGGGGGCTTGCCGAGCGGGTCCCTCGGGACGCCTATAACGGGGTTCCTGACTCCGCGGAGGATTACGCAGTTCAACCCGGGCACTTGCCTTTCTCTCGGGGGTAGAGCGCTCGAGCCCTGGAGGGAGGCCCCAAGTAGCCGGTCCGACGGGGGCTTCTGCCGCCAGGAAGTCTTCCATGAGGGCGACGGCGGCAGCGACCGTCGGGGACCGATGATGGAGGACCCAAGCCCTACCCCGCGCCGGGAGGATATGGACGAACTGCTCCAGGATGATTTCCTCAGTGAGCTCCTCAGGGTTCCGCCTCTCGGGCTGTAGCCACCGCTTGCACAGGTCCCTTAACTCCTGGGCCACCAAGCGGGGTCGGGTGCCCGGGGTGTAGGACAAACTCCGGAACCGCTGCCGGAAGGTTTCCGGGCTGATGTCTAGGGTGTCTAGAATCGCGGCCTTGACCCGGGCGTAGTCCCGGGCGTCGTCCGCGGACAGCCCCCGGTACACAGTTTGAGCCGTCCCCGTCAAATACGGGGCCAGGAGGGTGGCCCACTGGTCGGGTGTCCACCCTGCGACGTGTGCCACCCTTTCGAAAGTCACCAAAAAGGCTTCGGGGTCATCCTGCGGCCCCATCTTGGTCAGCCGTACGGGCGGCGTGGGGCGGGGTGACCCGGCGGGGGCTCCCGGCTGGGGCTCCGTGGGGTGAGGCAGCGCCGTCGCCAGCTGCTGCAAGCATTGCTGCTGGAACGCCCGGTTCTGCACGGTCAGGTCCCGAATCAGCTGCTGCTGCTGTGCCCCCAGCTGCTGGACGAGCTGCTGTTGCTGTTGGAGCTGGGCGGCCTGCTGCTGCTGCTGCTGCTGCTGGAGCTGGGCCGCCTGCTGTCGCTCCTGACTCTCCGCCAGGAGCGTAACCAGTTTGGATAAATCCATGTTTCCGGTGGGGGACTGTTCCCCACCAGACCCTTTCTCACAGGGGTCAAGGGCTCACGCCCACATCCTGGGCAAGAGCTCCCACTTCTTGTACCACGTGTAGAAGGGCTCGCCTGGGGCTCGTCCCTCAGCGGGGCTGTGGGGTATCCCACCGCCTCGCTACAGGCCCAACCCTGGGTCGGGGTGGGCCAGTAAACCCAGAGTCAGGGCTCAGTCTCTTGGGGGGGGGGCTGAGCCAATAGTCCAAGAGAAGCCCAGGCCCTAGGTCAGGGCGGGGCAGCACAAACAGTCTAGTGCGAGCAGGAGACTGCCACCCGTGAGGGGGTGGCAGGGGGGACGCAGGCCCACCCGCTCCACTGCGTCCCAGCCCGGGGCCCTAACAGCGGCAGACGACTTGCTGCTGCGTCAGTGGGGATCCTGACCGCAACACACTGACATTGGCTCTGGCCCTGCTGCGGCCAGGCCAGGGTTGGCTGTCCCCGGGCTACTTCCGGACTCCCCCTCGTACGGTACCTGGCTCAGGACTGGGGCTTCTGGGGCTTCCAGGACCATCGGCTCCTCGGGGTAGCGGGCGAGAGGCGGGCCCGGCGGCTCCTCGGGGTAGCGGGCGAGAGGCGGGCCCGGCGGCTCCTCGGGGTAGCGGGCGAGAGGCGGGCCCGGCGGCTCCTCGGGGTAGCGGGCGAGCGGCATTCCCCAGCCTGGAGCTAGGCCACAGGCGTCCGGCCTCCCCGGCGGCTGGCCTTCCACTGAGGTCCGCAGCGGGGCTTTTCTACTTCCAGTCCTGCGCCGTGACCTCTGGGGGGGCGGGCGCAGGATCCGCTGGCTCCGCCCACGTTGGTACTAGGGGAGGCTCGTCCCTCAGCGGGGCTGTGGAGTATCCCACCGCCTCGCTACACAGCTGTATTTAATTCCTCAGTGCCTTGTTACCTAGAGATGTGGTCGATTCCTCATTACGTCAAGTAATACTAGATGTGTTTCTAAAAGAGACTCACACACAAGTTGTTAGGCTCAGTGCTGGAATGACTGGGTACATTTCTTTGGAGGTCAGAGTAGGTAGTCCTAATGGCCATAAAAAGAGGGCAATCTCTTGAAAAGGAGGCTGCAGGGGATTCATTCCATTTCCCCAGGACCTAGGGGAATCTGCTTGGGCAGGATCCTGAAATCAAGCTCATACACAGTATGTCATTTCACCATTTGAATAACAAGCACAGAAACATTGGGTCAGGATGCTGGCAAGCAAGCTTGGTTGGAATCTCAACCCGTAAACGCTCTCCAAAAGCATATGACAGCATCAAATTCTTCCCTAACATTACCTTTTCCATTTAATCAGTTGCTGATGCTGCCAGAGCAATGTCACGTGCTTGTGAAGAGGGGGCTGCGTCAGGGCCGGCTCTGACTTTTTTGCCGCCCCAAGCAAAAAAAAAAAAAACCAGGGTGCAGGGCGTCCGGACCCAGAGGCAAAGCAAAAAAAAACAACCAAAAAACCCTGGGAGCAGGGCGTCCGGACCCAGAGGCAAAGCAAAAAAAAACAACCCAAAAACCCCTGGGTGCAGGGCGTCCGGACCCAGAGGCAAAGGGAAAAAAAAACAAACCCCAGGGGGCAGGGCGGCCGGACCCAGAGGCAAAGCAAAAAAAAACAACAAAAAAACCCTGGGTGCAGGGCGTCCGGACCCAGAGGCAAAGGGAAAAAAAAACAAACCCCAGGGGGCAGGGCGGCCGGACCCAGAGGCAAAGGAAAAAAAAACAAACCCCAGGGCGCCGGGCGGCTGGACCCAGAGGCAAAGCAAAAAAAAACAAAAAAAAAACCCTGGGTGCAGGGCGTCCGGACCCAGAGGCAAAGGGAAGAAAAAACAAACCCCAGGGAGCAGGGCGGCCGGACCCAGAGGCAAAGGAAAAAAAAACAAACCCCAGGGCGCAGGGCGGCCGGACCCAGAGGCAAAGCAAAAAAAAACAACCAAAAAACCCTGGGTGCAGGGCGTCCGGACCCAGAGGCAAAGGGAAAAAAAAACAAACCCCAGGGAGCAGGGCGTCCGGACCCAGAGGCAAAGGAAAAAAAAACAAACCCCAGGGCGCAGGGCGGCTGGACCCAGAGGCAAAGCAAAAAAACCCAAAACCCCTGGGCGCAGGGCAGCTGGACCCAGAGGCAAAGCAAAAAAAACCCCAAACCCCTGGGCGCAGGGCGGCCGGATCTGGAGGCAAAGCAAAAAAAGTAAAAAATAGGGCAGCCGTGCCGCCCTAAGATTGGGCGGAATGCCGCCCCTTAAAATCTGCCGCCCCAAGCACAAGCTTGCTTGGCTGGTGCCTGGAGCCGGCCCTGGGCTGCGTGATGGCGAATGGGAGGAGAGCTGCACACGCAACAATTGCTCATTTAAAATGTGACTCACTCTATTAAGAAATTGGAGAGCCCTGTAACTGAGGAGCTATAGTTACTGTGGAATCCTGTGGGGTGTCTCAAAACCATATCGAGAGGGCCCTGTGCTCCATTAAATCCCATGAGCCAGGTACAGGCCAAACTTCTATTTGGGCCTGTGGCGCAACTTGATGGCGGGGGTGCTCAAAGGTCGCAGTAAGCCACTTCTATGGCTCGTCAATCTTCAGGTTTCTGGGCCAGTCCTAAGTGGCAACGTAGAGAGATCTCCTGGGCCTGGCTGTGCCGGATCTCAAGAGTTCTGTGGCCATGCCCCTGCTTCTTCAGCCACACGCCTTGCACACAGCTGATTTCTCTGTGCCAGAGGAATCCTCAGGGGGCCACCGAGTTTAAGAGATTGCTTTGTGCTACCAGAGCAGGGCAAAGCAGATTTAACAGGGCCAAGGATCTGACCCCATATGTTCTCAGAGTCCTCACTATAGAGTGCAATGAACAGTCTAGAACGCTGCTGGCTTCATCCCAGTGAAGAGCTGCAGAATTTTTTCTATAAACAC
Organism: Platysternon megacephalum; assembly: GCA_003942145.1. Classification (NCBI taxonomy): domain Eukaryota; kingdom Metazoa; phylum Chordata; order Testudines; family Platysternidae; genus Platysternon; species Platysternon megacephalum. The sequence continues at coordinate 3,150,844 of QXTE01000130.1, read as the reverse complement.
CTGCTCATGGGAGACCTAGAACTAGACTCGTATGGCAGTAGTGCGGGTAAGGACTGAGGTGGGGTAGCAGATTTGTGCAGGGGGGCTAGGGCTGGGACAGTTAGGGGTGCTGGAGGCCAGGATTCAGGTGAAACCTCTCCCGTACTGTTTGTATGGACCAAGGTGGGATTGGATCTCGGAACTGTTCTCCATGAGCCTCTCCTGCTTTTGCTTATGCACCAAACGTAGGGCTGAGCTGGCCAGAGAGAGGGACATCTGAAATGAAAAGGCATTGAACTCCTTTCCAAAGAGGGGTTGCTGGCGAGAGGAGTCCATGCAGTCTAATGAGCCATCTGGCCAGGGAATATGACCACGTTCCTTGGCAGTAGAGATGGTAAAAGTTAGCTCATCAGCCTAGCGCCCTCATGGGACAAGCACCGTCTGCTTATTGTTTGGAGTTTGTTTTTCTGCCTCTTTCATGTGTGTCAAGTTTAACTGACAGCACAGTAGGAAAAGTGTGCTTCCATTCACTGCTGACCTGGCTGGAGACTGTGGCAGCAGATCTGCCGCAGCAGCAGATCGTTGTGTTAGCCAGAAGTGCCCTCCATAGGCATCGAAGTAGACGGAGATGCTAGTCCTGACATTGAAAGGGCCGTGGTCCTGCATTTGGGGAATTCTGAGCTATCCCTAGCACCCTAAGACCTCCTGGCAATGAAGAGATCTGCCCAACATCTCTCTCTTCCTGGAAGGAAGAACATTAAGGAGACCCCCTTCTCCCCCCAGAGTTGGGCAGACCCTGTGCTGGTGTGAAATAGAGAACGTGGTGAAAGGAGAGCATTGATAGGGAAGCCCTGGGGATGTGGGGAAAGGTCTGGAGCCCAGGGAAGAGCACAAGGGGGGACACAGCCTGGGGAGTTTGGGAACAGAGATGAACCCTTTATGAAGGCCCAGATTCTGAGCTGCACTCTGCACAGCTCAAGGGGGGGCTGAGTTGGCTTTTTGTCACCTTTACGACCTTTGCATTCTTGAGCTAGGGAGGGAGTAGGTCTGGTCTCCAGCCTTTAGGCTGCTTCAACGTACTCTGGGCTGCCTGGAGTTCCACAGGCCCTTTCCAGCAGCTGGGACTAGCTGTAGCATGGAGGGGCTGCAGCCACGCTCCGTCTTCCTGGCTCTGTGGGTTTCTATATTGGAGATTCCCAGTGCAGGTAGACATACCTGCAGTATTTGTGATCTTGCTGGCCGTGGAGGCATGAGCAGCAGAATGGGCTAGCTACCCTGAGTACGTGCCTAGGTTTTCAGATGGGACTGTACTTAGGCAGCTAGCTTGTCCCACCACCCATGTAGATGTGGCTTCCATTTTTTTAGCACATTAGCTCAATCAGAGGTAGCACAGGTATGGCTACCCAAGCTGGGAATCACATCTCCAGCTGCAATGTAGACAGGCCGTGTGTGTGTGTAGGGGCGGGGTATACAGCCATGACACTGACTCTGGGCCACCTAAGGATCCCCCAGAAGTCGGTGGCTGGAACAGGGGTCCAGAATCCAGCCCTAAGTGCCTTTAAAAAATTTAAAAAACATAACACATTAAATTCCCTCCTATAGTTTTAAACACCTCGTGAGAAAGAGAAGCTAAACTTCTAGGCATATGGGGTGTCTACCCACAAGGGTGTTTGTTTAATCTTCCTGGTGAAGTCTGGGGTTAACAATTGAAAGGTCAAAGCCAACTGGAGGCCTGTGTCAGGCCAGGGTCCCTGTGGGAACCAGCAGTTTCCTTCATTCGCTTCAGCTAGGAAGTGTCTGGCCTGCATTTTAGACTTGGGTCCTGGGTTTTGCTGAGTTCCCGGGGGGGAGGGGCTGGGAAACGAGGCGCATGTGAATCAGCACCGGTTTGTATTTATCAGATGGGGAAGGCCTGAGGGAAAGCAGGTGGCAGCACAGAGGGCAACATCTGTGCACGTTCACACCAGCTCTCTGCTCTCCGCTGCCCTTGGCGCTGGGGATACTCGCTGGGTGGGAGCTGTACTTGCTGCCGAGCTTTCTGTCACCCCGGCGTGTGAGAAGCGCCGTGATGGCTGGGACACACTCAGCCCGTCCCCTTTACTCTGCTTTTCCCAGTCGCACGAGGGGCTCCTGATCTCTCGAAATCAGCAGGTGCTTTGTCGGAGCCAGCAGCCAGAGAACACCTGGAAAGAAGTAAGCCAGGGTGACGCACGGGAAGGCACGTCTGTTCTGACTGGGGGTGTGTGTGTGGGGGGGGTGCCTATGTTACCTGAGGGGTACTGTGAATGATTTCATGCCATCCCATGCTGCACTGCGGTAATCGGATGCCCCAGAGCCATTCAGTCGTGTGTATTATTGTGCCCAGGCTCTCACGCCGTAGCAAACAACAGCAGTTTGTTTCAAAGCGATGGGTGAATTCACTGCTCTCCAGGGCTGTCCATGCGGCACTTACCATGAGGGTGCCACAGAGTAGACTTAGTGGTGTGCAAGCCACCTCATGGGGCTAATGTCTCTCAGCCTGGACCAGGAAGGGGTGTTCCTGGGGCTGAGACGGTCTCTAATGACCATTCAACCCTGGGTTTTTCTGCTGAAAGTGCTGGTGAGGGCCAATTAGTACCAAATGTGGCAAAGACTTTTGTGATTTGGGTATCTGCCACTTGGAGTTGTACTGAGACCCATCAAACTCATTTCACTGAGGCCAAAGAACAGTTGGATGTTAAGAACTTTAAGCCTGATCCAAAACCCAGACAGGGAGGGCTCTGAGTTACTACAGAGAATTCTTTCCCTGGCATCTGGCTGGTGGGTCTTGCCCACATGCTCAGGGTCTAACTGATCACTATATTTAGGGTTAGGAAGAAATTTTCCCCTGAATCAGATTGGCTGAGACCCTGGGAGGGTTTTGCCTTCCTCTGCAGCATGGGGCATGGTCACTTGCAGGTTTAAACTAGAGTAAATGGTGGCTTCTCGGTAACTGGAAGTCTTTAAATCATGATTTGAGGACTTCAGTAACTCAGCCAGAGGTTATGGGTCTATTACAGGAGTGGGTAGGTGAGGTTCTGTGTGTTGCAAGGTGCATGAGGTCAGACTAGATGATCTTGATGGTCCCTTCTAGTCTTAAAGTCTATGAGAGAGTCCCACTGGCTTCACTGAGCTTTCATCCAGGCCTGGTGTCATTATTGAGAAGGAGGAAGTTCTTGTAGGTTAAGCACAGGACTGAGTCCTGGGCTGTATTCCTGTGCCCTTGGACAAGTCACTTAACCTCCCTGCACCTCAGTTTCCAGGTATGTGTGGGGGTTTTTAAGTAATACCATACAAGGTGGTTGTGAGACTTAATGTCTGTAAAGTGCTATAGTAGATCATAATACTTGGATCTTCAAGAGTCAACACCACAACTGCAGAGGACACTGAAGGACTTGGAGGGATATGAAGAACGCCTATTTGCTAAGTATTCCAGGTGGCCCTTAGCAGAGTGAGAATGGGCCACTTTCCTTATTGCTATGAGAAACCTAACCCCTCTGTTCTGATTTAAGATACCAGAGAGTGGTGCTTTTTGTAAGCTTGGAGCTTTGCCATTGATTAATGGTCTCTTCTGGGCAGAACCTCTGCTTTTGCTTTGTGTGGGGTTGAGTTTTGCAGTTTCACGTTCGAACCCCTCCTTCCAATCTCAAAGTCAAGATCAGTTGAAATGACACAATTTGGGGTTGACTTGACACCATATGGAAACTGTCCCGTTCTCCTCCCCCACCCCAGCTTTGCGTGACTTCCATTGGAAACGGGATCTGGGTGGAGGCCTGCTTGGAACTTAGCCTGGATTTGCCAAAATGGCCCAGGCTTGAAACCCAAAACCCAGCAAATCTCTCCTGGATCTGAGTTTTGTCATGCTGATAAATAGCACTTCCATAACAATGCCTGTTCAAAGCACTGTACTTGCTTAGTGAATAGCAGTGCTGCTTATGTCATCACTCCTATAGACTCAGGCTCCTAAATCAGTTAGGCTTTGCCGTGCTGAGTGCAGCAATGCCTATATACCCTTAAAATCTAGGCCTCTAATACAATTTATGGTTGAATGAGGTGCTTGTGACGTTAGCTGCCACCTAAGGAACTGATCTTTGAGAACTCGGTTGGTTCAGTGCCAGCTCCACCTGGTTTCTATGGACCAGTTGACAGTCTCAGCTCTGTGGAGGCAGAATATATGCCCAGAGGGAGCTGAGCATCCGTGAGGGTGGACAAAAGCAACTGGCAACGGTGCAAACCGATTAATAGCCTGTCCCAGGGAACCATTAGCACCACACGGCCTCCAGAGCCACTAAAATGCCCAGTCTCTTGGCACACGTTAGAAACTACAGCACGTGTGGCAACAGCTAGCGACCAGCATGGTGCCGGTGGCATGTTGGCCTCTTGCCTACCAAACTTTAAGTAGAAGAACCCAGAACAGCTCAATAGAAAACATTACCATGCAAAGAAGAAAGGCACGCACTGCAACACTGCTCCTGTTAGACGAGATGGCTGGACCTACGGATGTGAATTGTAGTTCCAGTAAAACAAGCATGCTGGTTGCTTCATTTGTCTTTCTGCTCAGCTCTTGGCCCTCTATGTATCCCAGTGCTCATGGGATACTCTTGAAATAACTGCTGAAGGGTGAGTAAGTAGCCATCAGAACCTTAAAACAAATTGCCTGGCAGCCAAAATTGTTCAAGTCCATTGACTGGGTCTCTGAAACAACCAGTGCATTCGCCGTGCATTCTCTTACCAGCTTCCCATGCTCAGTGCTCCAGAAATTGTCTAAACTGATGTCTCTTCTAAGTCTTTACTGCAAAGGCCAAACACACACTGATTGCCCAGCTAACTTACGTTTTTATGTTCCAAAATTTGAACGTGTCAGTGGAAATACCATATATTGGAGTCTTTGTAATTACCTTAATGTTTGGTCATTATTGCCTTAATTTTAATTAATATTTGGAAGATGAAAATATTAGTATGTGAATTGTATGTTTGGACTTAAGATCAGTGTCAGAGCATGAAGAGCAACAACAATGATTAAAGGTCTAGAAAACATGACATGAAGGAAGACTGAAAAAAATTGGGTTTGTTTAGTCTGGAGAAGAGAAGACAGAGGGGACATAACAGTTGTTAAGTACATAAAAGGTTGTTACAAGGGGGAGAGAGAAAAATTGTTCTTCTTAACCTCTGAGGATAGGACAAGAAGCAGTGGGCTTAAATTGCAGCAAGGGAGGTGTAGGTTGGACATTAGGAAAAACTTCCTAACTGTCAGGGTGGTTAAGCACTGGAATAAATTGCCTGGAGAGGTTGTGGAATCTCCATCATTGGAGATTTTTAAGAGCAGGTTAGACAAACATCTGTCAGGGATGGTCTAGATAATTCTTAGTCCTGCCATGAGTGCAGGACTTCTCGAGGTCCCTTCCAGTCCTATGATTCGATGAAGAAGTCTTCGCTTTTCCTCAATTCCCCATTTTCCTTCCACCTTTTGTTATGCTTCTCTAGGGAGCACAGGGGAGAAAAGAAAGGAGATAAGAGGAAAATGCTGGCAGGATTTGACTTGTTCATGTCTGTGGTCTGCTAGCCAGCCGGGTTATATGAATATGATGCCCTCAGGTATTTAAGCGCAGGAAAGCCCAAATTGTACCGTGAGAGACTTCAGTATTCTAATCCCTTTCACATCAACCTTTCTATTCTTTTGAGATTAATTCTTCATGTCTGACAGGTTGTTCTAAAAAAAAATTGCTGCCCTGGAGAATACAATGTGAGTTAACCATGTTCAAGTATTATGAATGAATTAGTGTTTGTAAAGTGCTTTGAAACTGGCAAGCACTTGCCAGTGGGTGTCATTTAAAAAAAAAAAAAAAAGCATAAAAAAACCCTGCTAGTACTAAATTCACACGGTGTGCACTCTCTGTGGAGTGCATACCACCATGATGCATGTATGTCGTGCCATACTAAGGGCTAATGCTGCAAACACTTCTGCACATGATTACCTTTACTTACCTGAGAAATAGGACTACTAAGTTACCAGCATGCCTGGGTGACCCATTTGGGGATCCCCACCCCCAGTTTCAGAACCACTGGGCTAGAGAGATCTGGGGCAGCCATTCCAGAAGTGCGGAGGAGAAGGCTCTGTTGCCAGCAGTGGTTGTTCCACACGAAGGAACAGAGAGGAGCCTGGTGCTGAGAGCTGGAGACAAGGTTGATTTAAGAGGCAGGAGCCAAGTCCACAAAGTCTTTATAAAAACGGAAGGCCAACATTTCTGAGCAGGCTTCTGGAGCCTGTATGTGTGTCCCTGCAAATTCAGCACGCGGCTTAAAAACAGCTTGGTACGTGCATTGGAGAAAGACATATTCTTTTCCCTCTCAGTCCTAGTGATTTTCTGATTGCTCAGAGCACCTGCCAACTCACCCTACTTCTCCCTTCATCTGTTTTACTCTCTCCCTTGCTGTCTTTTCACTTAGCAGTTTGGTTGAAACGTCCCTTCTGCTCTCCATGGTGCTGCCCGGAGCAATAACTGCTTGGTAATAAGCAAGCTGAGGTAAGCAAAGCAGCTGCAACAGGAAAGGGAGAAAAGGAAGGATCAAGCCACAGAGGTCTCATGAAGATGCTGCTGAGCCCTAGTGACTGGGATATACTGGAAAGTCTCTGGCATGGAGAAGGGCTCTCCTTTCTCTTCATCTCTGTGCAGTCAAATGCTTTTTGTCTCCTGCCTGGGTACAATGTGCCAGGAGTTGAAAGCAGATGGCATCAGCCAGGCACTATCCCAAATCTCCATGACTTATGGCACTTGATTGGCCAGACGTTGTTATTCTTAGTAACCCTCCCTTAGTAACCACTCTCCACGAAGGAGCCGGCCGTTCTTTCTCTTTTTGTCGGTTTTCAATTCCTGTTTAAACTCGATCTTTCGACTTTATGCAGCTTCCCATGATACATGTTCCCTGTCACTGATGTTATGGCAGCACGTGGGACATGGATCATACAAGACTAGTCCATGCTAAGAGAGGGTGATTATATCTGGGGTTTTTTATAAATACTTTTTGCCCCCATGCTTTAGAATCTGCCTTACGCAGGAATTCTGCAATCGTTATTCATGGCAGGCTTTAGAGGCATTAGCCATTGTTCATTTTATTGTCAGTTGCAGAGCTTAAAAACCATGGGCCAAATCCCCAGCTGGGGTAAGTAAATTCTACTGACTTCAGTCGGCTGAGGATTGGACCTCACGTCCTGTTAGTATTCTATGTTCCAGTACAGCTGGTTTAAAGTTTTCAATTCAAAAATGTTTGATGGAAAAATGGCCTTTTTTTCTCAAAGCAAATCTTGAAAAGGAAATCATCTTCATGAAAATTTTGGTTTTTAATGGGAAAAACCCCAAACCCAACTATTTCATTTTTGACTTTTTTAAAAAAAACACTCTGGAAAATGTTCACAATTTCTAAACGTTCTTCTGAAATTTGTCCTGGCCCATCCTTGCACTTCCCACCCAGCTCCATAATACAGAGGTGCCCACCGCTCTGAATTGAAATTCTGGGCCTAGGGTGCGGAGTTTGATTTAAGCAGGTAAATAAGCTAGGGGACAATTTTTGGCTGAGGTTTAGCTGCTGAAGCCGAGCACCGTTTTAAGCCTTGTCCGTCGCTTTCCACGGCCGCCTGACTGTTGGCCGGTGCAGTAGCTTACGCAGCAGGGTTCCCTCTTCTTTGTTAAAGCGCCCCCAGACATCAGAGGTTAATCACACACACCCACAAAGAAACGGTGGGCCTGTGCCATTGGATACGCCGAGCGTGTCTTTCAGCAGCATGTGGAATACATACCCGCATACCCCCCTGGCATGGGTATAAAGGCACGGTAGCCGGTGAGGCGCATCTTTGGCAGGTAGAGAGATGACACACCTGAAGGGTGTGGGGATGTAGGTGAGTGCAGACCCTACATGCTCTACTTGCCCATGCCTGCCATCAATGCTGCCGTTTGCAGCTGTGCAGTGTCCCACTGTCTTCCCCGCTGCCGGAGCCCTTCCCACGCCGCAGGGAAAGACTCTGGCAAGAGGCTCTGGCAGGAGCCTGTCACCGCTGCCTTGCCTGGCCGGAGCCTGTCACGGACACGTGTAGCTAACCACCGCGCTGTGGGTGCAGCCTGCTTTTCACTGCAGCGTGTAGCTATGTGTACCCAACTCACCGCCACCAGTGATGTATGCTGTAGGCACAGCATCCTCCCTGCCCCGCAGCTGTGGCTTAACCAAGCCATGGGCCCAGTGATTTTAATTTTTATTCTTCAACCCATTTTGCCGTCCTTTCCACCTCAAGAGCACCGGCATGGCCAGCCAGGGCCAGGACTTTGAGAACCTGCTCCCCCTTTTCCATGCCTTTCAATCAGGCTGCATCAGATGCATCTGTCCTCCCCCACACACCCAGCCCCTCATTGATAGTGCCACATCTTGTACACCCAGAGGGGAAGGGAAATTGGGAGCTATCCAAAATGAAACCCATTTCCTACACCTCCCGAGTGCCAATTTAAGACCTGCGGGAGTACTGAAGGCTGGGCAGGGTGTTTGCCGAGAGATAGGCAGGGCAGAATGCTTCCTGCGACATGCGGAACTATCCGTGAAATAGGGTCCTTCATAAGAACTGTCCCCCAATGTGAAATGTGCTGCGGCAGAATTTCCTCCTTGTTGTGGTAAGTCACCTAAGGGTGCCAAAATCAGTTGCCGATTCTAAGGCCAGGTCAAGTTAGGTCACCCAGCAAGGATAGCTAACCTACCCCCAATGAATTTGTATTCTGAGCTGGGAATAATCGTCGCCGACGATTCTGAGCTGGGAATAATTCAACCCATGTTAGCTTTTAAAATAACTCTTCAGAGAAGACCAGATCTCACAGTTTAACAGGCCTGAGTGGCTGTTTAATTTAGGAAACAACAATATCTTTTTTTTTTTTCTCTTAGCAAAAATATGACAGTTCCTGTCCTGGTTGTCATGGATGGTTTAGATTTCTTAAGAGGTCTGTGGATCTCTAAATAAGATGCGTGTTTCTAAAAAGCAGAAACTGTTTATCAAGTGTTCTTATTCCATTAAACAAATGAAGCGTTATTTACCCCTTTTTGTTTTCCGCAGGCTTAATAAATTTGTTAGACAGGCATTATCTTAAACTAGTCTAAGGGAATTTACCAATTTGCAGCCATGCTTCTGACGATGTCTTCTTTTAATTGAACTGCCTGCCTTCTTTCCAAAAAGAGGATTGCAATTTAAACTATTAACACTAATCACTCTTCCAAATTAATTAATCAGAAAACTCCTGTGTTGTTTCCAAATAAATCAAATCCTCAATCAGTGTCTGTTCAAAATAAATGGCACTGGGGGTTTTTTTTAAATAGTGGTTGTTAGTCTGAAACCAATCTGAACCAGGATCTTCAACAAGGGAGGGGCTGTGGTCTAGTGGATAGAACACAGACCAGGAAGTCTGGAGGCATAGGTTTATTTCTCCACACCTACCAGACTGTGTGACCTTGAGCAGGTCTGTGTGCCTCTGTAAAAGTAGGGAGGGTGACACTTCCCCTCCTCCGGGAAGCTCTTTGAGCTCTACAGATTAAATGTATCATATGAGAGAGAAGTATTTTAGTTTTTACTGCGATCTATTGCAACGGCTGGGGTTTAATGTCATCTGAAAGCAGCGTAGGAGTGTTGATTTACACGTTAAACTATTTTGACTTGTAAAGTCTCCTGATGGAATTGCTCAGATGGCAAACCGAGCCTGAGAGAGAGAGTGTGTGTGTGTGTTGTGTGTGTGGACAGATTAAAAACATAGAATTAACTGTTTTGGCTGGTTCCCCAGGGCCTCTCAGTCCAAACCTGTGTATCTCATCTGATCTCTGTGCAGTCACAGACAGCAATGTTCACAATATTATTATTTTTTGGATGGTCTCTGGTATTCTTTGCTTTTTTCCATCTCTTCCTCTGGTCTTTGCAACTGTTTGGGTCATGGTGGTTACTCGCTTACCTCTCCCATATCTCCAGCTCCACATTATATTCACATGGCCTCATGGCTCACATCATCAACTCAAGCACCATGGTCCCTGCTTTGCGTTTGTACCAGAACTCCACTCCTAACATGCTTCTCTCCATACGGCTGCCTCCCCAGGTGGCTAGTGCTTGGCTCACTTTGGTTTCCTCTAGCTGAAATGCAGCTGTTTCTACACGCAGTCTGTCCCCATCAGGGATCTTTCCCTGAAAGGCAGTGGATTGAGTAGAGAGGGCAGAAGGAAACTGAGCATTCTCCCGGAGTTTCTTCAAAGCTGCTGGGCCAGGTCCACAGCCCTCTTAACCTTCCTTTGCGCAAACTTTTAAAGCCGGTCTAACTGGGCAGCAGAGGGTTGCCTGGTGTGGGGAAATCTACTGGTGATGTAGCTCTGTACTCGACCCCATCCTGAGACCCCCAAGTGGAGGGGGCATGCCTGAGGAGTACTGAACCTTTGTTAGGAGTCAATGAGGGCCTCCTGGCATAAGGCCAGTCCAGTGGTTATGGTGCTAGGTTAGGTGATGGGAGACCAGGGTTCAATTCCCAGACATGCTACAAACTTCCTGGGTGACCTTGGTCATGTTACTTAGCCTCCGTGCCTCAGCTCCCCACCTGTAAACGGGATAGTAGCACTTCTCACAACACCCCAGAGAAGTAACTGGATAAATCCATTAGAGTGTGAGGTGCACAGATACTGAGGTAGATGCCTTCTATTCAGCCACACCGCTACCCCCTCACACTCCGTTCACAACTCTCATTTCTAAACAAAACTAACCAGCCCAGAGGACTTTCTTTTTCTGTCCTTGAAGGAAAGTCTTTTATGCTTTGCCTGATGAGCTTGTTGCATCTTTCTCCCTCCCTCTCCCAGCAAAGCCATCCCCCAGGCACCTTGAGTGATTGGTGGATTTTGCTAGATTGGAACACGCCTGCTAATTTCCCCCAGAGGTGTCACGCGTTGGTAACCGCAGAGACGACTGATTGCTCTTTCTCCGACGCACCTGGGGCAGCGCCGAGTGGAATTTGTGCAGGGGCTTCCATCGAGCTAACTGAGCTAATGCCTGGTCCCGCTCCCCTCCGCCCCTGCCCACCCACGATGACACTGGAGAAGTGCCTCCATGTTTTCCAGCTGAGCTAGTTTTGTCCAGTTCCCAGGCATCCACTGCACTATGCCACCATCACGCTGGGCCTGACTCAGGGCTGCCTGGTGGTGGTCTCAGCAGAGAGGCCAAGGACTGAACAGGCTGCGAAGCTTGCCCGGCTGCTGTCAGAAGTGGCTGCATTTCAATGGGGCTTGATGCATCTGGTTTGTAAAGCCCTCTGAGACGCTTCAGGGGGGAACAGCGACCTCCGTGTGAAAGGCCTTTGCCTTGATAGGGGCAATTTATTCCAGCCTCAGAAATTGCCACTTGTTTTACCTTCCAGAGAGGATGTTGCATGGTTGCATTTAGCGTGATGGCATATTAGGACACGGTCTTGAACCATGTTCCAGAAAAGGCCCAGGGTATGTCAACCTGTTTGGGCAGTCGAGCTGTTTATCACTGTTTTATGGAGGCCTGCTTCTCCCCATCCGAATACCTCTGTAATCTACTAAAGGACCTCCCATTTCACTGTTTTTAAACAATTAGCCCAGCTCAAGACCTCTGCAATACATCAATTATTACAAGCTGTGGCAGTAAATTAGAGGGAAACAGGAATGGACTCAATGGGATTAGGTCACTGAAACTATAAACTTTGGAACAAATCACATTTCCTTGGGAAGTGAAATGGACAGCGGCAGTATGTCAAACAGTGAGATGAGACAGGCTCAGAAAAACTTTCCGGGGTCTCTTGAGTTGGACGTATGAGTAAGAACATCGTCCCTAGGGCAGTCTCATCCAGCCGACCCCTCTGTTCTTAGGAGATCCTTGAATGGCTCTAGGGGTGATTGTGGGAATTACAGACCACAGAGTCTCACATCTGTAAATTGGTTGAAAGGAGAATTAAAAATAGAAGAGCACTTCTAAAGCTGGAAACTCATGACAAGCATGGTTACTGCAAAGGAAAATTGTATCTCACTTAATCTATTCGGATTCTTTGTAGCAGTGACGTCGTACTGGTTGTCATCACTTATTTAGACTTTGACAAGGCACCACACTGGAGGCTATTAAAGAAGCCAAGTAGTCATGGGCTGAGAGGCAAAGTATTGTCCTGGACCAAAAACTGGCTAAAACAGGAAACAAAGAGTTGGATTAAATGGCCAATTTTCACTACTGCTAAAGGTTATAACAACAAGGGCCTCAAGGGCCTATACTAAGTCCTCTGTCATTTATTAATGATCTGGAAAGGGAGCTGAGCAGTGAGGTGGCAAAATCTGCAGATGATACAGGTTAGGCAATGCCAGAGAAAACCATGAGGAACTCGGAGAGCCCTAATCATCCTTGGGGAGAGGGGTAGTGTGGTGGCAGATGAAATTCAGTGTTGATGAATGGAGGGAAATAGTCGAATGCACCTTTATAGGGTTATAAATGATCAATAACAGCTCAGGGAAAGAACCTGGGCAATGTGGCCAACAGTTCAGTGCCCAGTTGCTTTGTGGGCATCTTTCCACCTCAGTCTTAAGTCTGAAATTTGAACCCCGGTGCGCAGAAGTGAAAGTGCATTGACCTAACACCAGCCAAACTCCCCCCCCCCACACCCCCTTTCATGCTAGCTGTGCACACCTAGGAGAGCAGGTGGTGAGGTTACCCTATCGCTGAGTCACCCTCCTTGCTGCCACTTGTGCATTGCTGTCCCATTGAATACTAATGCCTAGCACCTTTTTTTTTTTTTTTTTTTTACATTCATTCATATTCAAGTACTTTTATAAATGAGGTCAAATTTATGAGTATATGATGCGATTGCTTGTGGGGGCGGGGGTCAGCAGCCCTGAGAGTCCCTTCTGGTTGTCTGATGTTCCTAAAATCTCATGCAGGTGGCAGGCTGAAACCCTACAGCCGGGGTCAGAAAGGGATCCCCACCCCCAGTGTATTAGGGGTTTGGGGGAGGGGGTTGTCTCCTTCTGGAGCATCAGGGTTGGTCATGACTGATCTGGAGATGGGATGGGCCAGGGCTCTGAGGAGGCAGTGAGCATTCGCTCTCTCTCGCTCTCTCTCGCTCAGGTGTTTGGCTGGCTGGTTCTTGCTTACATGCTCAGGGTCCAACTGATCACCATATGTGGGGTTGGGAAGAAACTCCCAACCCCCCGGTCAGCTTGGCAGTGATCTTGGGAAGGTGTGGGGGAGAGTTGCCTTCCTCTGCAGCATGTGGATGCGGGTCACTTGCTGGGATCATCTTACTCAATCCTTTCCTTACCATTGCCTGGGCCTTGGTCTCTCCTGTTCTCCGCCTGTGGCCCAGAATAGTGTAGTGTCCTGCGGGCTGTAATACCGTAGTCTAGTTTACGTTGTTGGATTTAGTGAGTGGGCGCTGGTGGCCTGCGACACATAGGATGATCTGGTGGTCCCATCTGGCCTTACACTCTATGACTATGAGGCGCCTATCAGCATCATCCCCATCTTATTGGTGAGGAAACGGAGGCTACTTTGTCTGAGATCTCATGGCAGGACAGTAGGAGAGGTAGGCCTGGAACCCTGAGCTCTCTCTGGCCTAGTCCCATGTCTTGTATCCGTTCAGCATTAATGGGGCTCTCTCACTCGCTTCAGCGAGTGTCCTCCCTGGTGCTGACAGCCACCATGGCTTCCGTTCACTGGCTTTTCATCCGTCGTGACTACTGATCTCTGGCCCCACAGCTGCAGAGTCCTAACTTGGTTGGGGCGCTTCCTTGACAGTCAGTGCTGCCGCCGTGGAGAAGTGAGCTGCTCTGAAATAACTGCCTCCAAGTTCTGGGAACATCGCTGGGCTTGTAAAGGCCACGTAGTGCTTCCATTGATCTCCGTGGCAGCTCTGCCCGTAGACCAAGAACCGTACGTGACCCATAAAGATAGTGGCATGATGAGTGAACACGAGCCTTTGCTGTAGGTGTAGTAACACTCGACTCCTCCACGGTGCTTTTCATCTGAGGCTATCGAAGTGCAGTACAAAGAGAGGGAAGTGTCCTCCCCATGTTACAAATGGAAAACGAAGGCACCGACAATTGTGACTTGCCTGAAGTAGCACAGCAAGCGAGTGGCAAAGCTGAAAATCTCATCCAGATTCCTTTGTCCTTTCTACCCATGTAAATCCAGAATCACTCCATTGTTTGCAGTGGAATTCCGAGTTCATCATTGTAACCCGGAGCAGAATCTGGTCCCACGTCTCCTGACTCCCTGTGCTGTGTTCAGCCCACTGGACACTTCTCCACAGACCCATGGCTGTGGAAGTCAGCCTGTCTTTTAAACACACACGCATGCACCCCCACTGCGTTGCTGACCTGTGACTTGCTCTGTGACTGACTCGCGCCCTGCTGAGACCCTGCTATGCAAAGACCCTGGGAGCTCGAACGCCGGGTGGGCCTGTCTATCTGCCACGCTGCCCAAGCCAGAGACGGTAGGTGGGGTTAATCCTGGGCTACCAATTGAAGCCATGTTGTCTTTCAGCCAGCAGACAAAACCTCCAAAGAGATGCTGCTGAGTGGCTTCGTATTATCTTAATTCGTTCTTTATACAGACTTCTCTTGTAACCCTTCCCTCTGCTTTCTTTCTACCTCCGGTATGGCTGTCACACCAGGCAGAGGGTAAATTCCTAGATGTAACAAAACCTGGTTTTGGAGTATTGGCCCTGCCAGCTCTGACTGGCTCGACCGCCGTCTAATATGTTTTCTTTAAGAACTGTTGCATTAATGAGACACTTTCAGATAGTTTCCGGTGTCGCTTCAGCATTGAGAGGCAGTTAGTCAGTCCCTGTGAAACTGCAGAGTTGATTTCATCTGTTCTATTCTATCTAACGTATTCTTGTTGCATTGCCTCTTTTATTTGTATTGTTTGGGGATGGGAATGAGAAGGGAGAGATTTGGTGACTCCAACACTGGCTAAAACCAAGGATGACATAAGTAAGCGAACACCCTGATCTGCTCCCACTCTTGATTTTCTAGACTCGGGACTCCCTTGATCAGTAGCATCCCAAATCATAATGAATTGTGCAGTCTTGAAGTAGGAAGCATGGTTCTCTGGGGACTCAGCTGAGATCATCCAAACTTCTTTGTCTCTAGGCTCGTCTGATGGGGAACCCAGATACACTCAAGTGAAAGGCCCAGTGGTTCCTGACCTCTTATGGACATCTATGACAGTTTTATACTAAGACCTCAGTTGTACCACAAAATACTTGTGTGCTTTCTCTTATTCAGTTGTGTTCATTCTAACCTGTAATGGAGCTTGGACTGCTCCAACCTGTGGTCTTGCTTGCATTTCTGACAACCCAAGATCCATTGCAGGTTAGAGCATGCACAACCAAATGGGAACTGGGCAGTTGGCCTGGAACAGAGCGGGTTATCGAGGGCCAGTTTTGCTTCTAGTGTAGCAAAGGGAGTCTGTGGGAGTAGGATTTGCGCTCTAGGACAGGGAGAAAGCCGCAAATACCAGTCTCTGAAGGCTCCAGTACCCATCCGGGAATGCATACTCAGGGAGTCGTTGCATTAGACCATCCTGTATCTACTTTTGTCCCACCCATTTGCACTTCAAAATTCTGCAATTGGCTCGTTTTTGGCTCTTGAGTCTGGTGTGGGAAGTTGAGACGACTGCAGTGAAATCATAAGGTTCAGACGCTGGCTAATAGCGTTAGGAAGCCAGTGGTTATTGCCAGACATCCAGTGGGACCTGGTAAATGAACCATAATTCTGTAATGTGATTTCCTTTTCCCGGCCAGACTAAATGTTCTTGGCCACTGGGAATTAACAAAAAAAAAACCCTGTCTCTCAAGCTGTCAATCTTGATCACATCAAAGATTTGAAGAGCTCTTGGATGTCTGTGCCCATTGCAGCTCACTCATATGCTTTCGTTACGTGCATTGGTGAGCTTTCTAATAGCTAACTTCACATTCATCTCCAGGGTCTTGCTGGGGGACCCTGTGGACAAGGAAACAGTGAGATGCCTTCAGGGAGCCAGAGGAGTCTGGATAGGGCAGGGGGTGGGCCAGGGCCCTTTGCCAAGCAGGGGGCTGAGATTCTCTGTGTGGAGTAGGAAATTGGAGGCCTAGTTCTACTCTCCGCTAAGAGTGGAATTTCTCCTATTGACCTCTCTAATTGCAACTTTTATATAGGGCCAAGAGAGAGCTGAATCACATTTTCTTCTGATGCTATGAAGGGCACTAAAATCAGGGTTGTCCCTTTCCCCAGTGAGATCAGTGGGGTTTCATGAGGTATAAGTGAGGATAAAGTGTATTCTGCCTACCTTAGGAAAGGTGGGAAATGTTTATGGGTCACTGTATATTTCCCCATCCACTGCACTAGTCGAATGTGGTGAGTCATGCTCAGCTTTGATGTAACTCCCTTGACTTCAGTAGGGTTACACCAGAAATGAATTTGGCCCAGGCTGTTCACAACTCACTCTTGGTGTCATGTGAACCTCTGTGGATGAGGGGAAAGCAGTGGATGTGTTATTCCTTGACTTTAGCAACTCTTTTGATACGGTCTCCCACAGTATTCTTGCCAGCAAGTTAAAGAAGTATGGGCTGGATGAATGGACTAGAAGGTGGATAGAAAGCTGGCTAGATCGTCGGGCTCAACGGGTAGTGATCAATGGCTCCATGTCTAGTTGGCAGCCGGTATCAAGCGGAGTGCCCCAAGGGTCGGTCCTGGGGCTGGTTTTGTTCAATATCTTCATTATTCATCTGGAGGATGGCGTGGACTGCACCCTCAGCAAATTTGCAGATGACACTAAACTGGGAGGAGTGGTAGATACGCTGGAGGGTAGGGATAGGATACAGAGGGACCTAGACAAACTAGAGGATTGGACCAAAAGAAATCTGATGAGGTTCAACAAGGACAAGTGCAGAGTCCTGCACTTAGGACGGAAGAATCCCATGCACTGCTACAGACTAGGGACCGAATGGCTAGGCAGCAGTTCTGCAGAAAAGGACCTAGGGGTTACAGTGGACGAGAAGCTGCATATGAGTCGACAGTGTGCCCTTGTTGCCAAGAAGGCTAACGGCATTTTGGGCTGTATAAGTAGGGGCATTGCCAGCAGATCGAGGGACGTGATCATTCCCCTCTATTCGACATTGGTGAGGCCACATCTGGAGTACTGTGTCCAGTTTTGGGCCCCACACTACAAGAAGGATGTGGAAAAATTGGAAAGAGTCCAGCGGAGGGCAACAAAAATGATTAGGGGGCTGGAGCACATGACTTATGAGGAGAGGCTGCGGGAACTGGGATTGTTTAGTCTGCAGAAGAGAAGAATGAGGGGGGATTTGATAGCTGCTTTCAACTACCTGAAAGGGGGTTCCAAAGAGGATGGATCTAGACTGTTCTCAGTGGTACCAGATGACAGAACAAGGAGTAATGGTCTCAAGTTGCAGTGGGAGAGGTTTAGGTTGGATATTAGGAAAAACTTTTTCACTAGGAGGGTGGTGAAGCACTGGAATGGGTTACCTAGGGAGGTGATGGAATCTCCTTCCTTAGAGGTTTTTAAGGTCAGGCTTGACAAAGCCCTGGCTGGGATGATTTAGTTGGGGATTGGTCCTGCTTTGAGCAGGGGGTTGGACTAGATGACCTCCTGAGGTCCCTTCCAACCCTGATATTCTATGATTCTATGATGAAAGGCCTGAGGGCTTTGTCTTCTGACTGACCTCATGAAGGGTCGCATGGGCATACAAACTCCACTGAGCACTGTGCTCCCACTGTGACACATTAGCAACCTGCTGCTGCTAAGGCAGGGCCAAGAACTTGCCTCTCAATTGAACACAGCCCCCTACCCTTGCATGGACAGGGTAGGTGGTAACTGGGTGGTGCATGTGAAGCCATGTGCTATTGGAAAGCCAGGAGGTGTAATCAAGACATTGCTGTGTTGGAGTTGCTAAGGGGTAAAGATGCTGTGTATTTATTTGCTCTGGGAAAGATCATCAGTCTCCAATGAAGTGGAAACCCACTATGGGGACTGTCATTAACTTAAACACTTTCTACTGCTACACCGGGACCATCTGTCCCCTGCTCTGCTCAATGAACCTTTCTTCTCCGAGATGGATGGCAAACCCTGCTCCTGAAAATGCTGTGATTCCAGTACCTCTGACTCGGTGGAAGACAGGAACCCAACCCCAAAGCAGGAGATACCTTTTAAGCATGTAATTACACCTCCTACGAGAAGGAGGTGGTGGAGCCATTAAAGCAACATGCTTCTGATTAAACTCCTCTAGAAGGTGGTCCACAGACCATCAGAGTTCCTTCCTCTCACCCTTTCAGTAGCTTGACTTCCAGGCTGGGTAGCCTAGGTCTGGAGCAGATGGTGCCTTGTCTGTGAAAGGATACGAATCTCAGGTATGGATTGATGGCAGGGACCGTCTTTCTTGAAATGTGAAAAGTGCCTAGCACGTTTTGGGTGCTACCATGTTCTAAATTAATAATAATAAACATATGGAACTGATTCTGATCTCTCAGTTCTACCAGGGTAATTCCATTAATGTCAGTTGAATTACTCCAGATACACCAGGATAATTTGCCAAAAGCTGGGACTGGGTGACAGGGGATGGATCACTTGATGATTACCGGTTCTGTTCATTCCCCTGGGGCACCTGGCATTGGCCACTGTCGGTAGACAGGATACTGGGCTAGATGGACCTTTGGTCAGACACAGGATGGCCATTCTTATGTTCTTTAATTGAATTCAGGATTGGGGCTATATATTTAATGCTTCACCCTAGGAAAACCCAGCTCAGATGCAATGTCTGTGTCTTCTGGATGCTCTTGTGATTTTAGTTGAACAATAGGCTAAGATAAGTGAGGCACAGGGAACTTGCAAAAGCAGCATATGTACGTCTGTCCAGACCTGCAGCTACTCCGGCTCTCCGAGTGGCCCTTTGTTCTGACCTGCAGTCTCCCCTCTGCTGGTCCAGCCCTGTGTTACCACACTGCTCTGGCCGTGCATGTCAATCCTGGCTCTGCATCACCTCAAATTGCCCATGGGAGCAAGGTTAAACTTCCATGGCAGACAGAGTCCGTGCTCTGTACTGTGTGTGGGGGAGAGGAGAGCCCCGACACCCTGGACTTGGACCTTGTGTACCAGCATCCAAGAGGTAAAGCAGTAATTGATGTTAAAGGTTTTGAGGGAGAAATCATTCAAGCTGGTGCCATACTACGCTGTGGCTCCTCCTCCTAGAAACTCTTGAGTTTAGAAGCTGGTTTCTGGCCATGATTTAACATACCACATGCAAGTAAAACCTGCACTAATGACCACCTCCAGCAGGCAATCCCCTCCCCTCTTCAGAGCCTCCTTTAAAGTATTCCCGAAGTTTCCAGTAC
Source organism: Platysternon megacephalum (assembly GCA_003942145.1). Classification (NCBI taxonomy): domain Eukaryota; kingdom Metazoa; phylum Chordata; order Testudines; family Platysternidae; genus Platysternon; species Platysternon megacephalum. The sequence continues at coordinate 3,131,455 of QXTE01000130.1, read as the reverse complement.
AATTTTGTTTGACCTCTGGCTAAAACAACCATCCTTCTAGACAAGTGACTGTTTTTCTGGCCACTGCAGCCCCAGCTTCCCTAGATGTTAATAGTCTGGATGGGCATGTGCATTTCAAAGACTGGGGATCAGAGCAGGACTTGTCCATTGCAAATTAAAGTATTGGGTTAGGGCTGTTTTTTCTTTCTTTCTCTTCTTTTATCTGTTTTATTCTCCCCCTCTGTTTTCCTTGAACGAGTGTGTTTTTTACTCTTAATTTTATACCTTCAAGGTGAACAGAAAAGCTTTTGACCTGCAGAGTCCTGGGCAATGTGTTTCTCTGGCAGCTACTGACACCCTTGAGAGCATTTTACAGCACTCCCTGTGCTGCTGTAGAGATTAATGATTTAATTTAACTATTGCAGTGGAGACACTGTGTTCTGGTCTTGGCAGGTAAGCAAAACAAAACAACACTTTTTCAATCCTTTTTTTCCTTTTTAAAATGTTTGTCCCTTTTAAAGCTGCACCTCTTTCATTGGGACTAAATCCTGCAGCCTTCCCTTGGGTAGAAGGCCATGGAAGGGTTAGAACTGCATGGTCTGGCTCTGGAACACTTATGAGTTAAGCCTCACAAAGCCCTTGTGTGATATCCCCATTTCACAAGGGGGAGGACTCCGTCATGGAGAGGTGAAATGACTTGACCGAGGCCACTCAATAAGCCAGTTGCAGAATATTTTATCTAGTCCACATGACTCTACAACCAAAGAAAAAGCTGGATGATTCTCTCATGGCAAAGGAATAAACCTTATGAAAGTACCTCTGTTTTGGTGGCCAAGTGGATCGAGCACGGGACTCAAACCAAAGAACCCTGGGTTCTAGTCCCAACTTTTCTTGCTAGGTGACCTCGGGCAAGTCATGTCCCAGCTCTCTGCCTCAGTTTCTCCATCTGTAAAATGGGAATAGTCATAGTGACCTCTTTTGGTGTGTGCTTTGAGAGCTACTCATGACAAGTGCCTGAGAAGAGTTAGGTATTCTTTATTATGGTAGTAGAAGGTAAGGACTTCACTAGATGATGCAAGGCATACCTTTCGGTGAGGATCCTCCGACCCGTTTCTAACTTGGTGCTCCCCTTTTAGGGTGTGTTTAAGCCTGACCTGCCCGTGCTCCCTTTAGAACGTGCATTTCTGCTTGAGCTCCAAAAAGATCAAACGAAGGGGAGAAAATAGTTCTGCTGACTTCTATTAAAAGGAAAAAAAAAAGAAGAACCCCAATGTCTGAGTGTCAGCTCTACTGGCGTTATCCAAGCGGCTTTCCTCCCCGTCAGCTGGCACCACTCAATACTAATCTCATCAGGAAGCAATGGAATCTAGCAGGGGAGGAAAGATGCCCTGATAGAGCAGTACCTCTGTTAGTCAGACCCAGCTGCGCTGTGCTCCAGCTGCATCGCAAAGCGCACAGGGCTCTGTTTCCTATGCACGCGCACTCCCTTTAAGAAAAAACAACCAGAACAGATTAAATGCGCCAGACTGAGCGCCCTGGAAATTGAAGTTCTCTGTTTATTCAGGAAATAAGGTACAGCGTGGACTGTGGTAATGCACATACCTAGCCAACTGCCAATGGGCTTCTGTTCTGACCTGGAGGGGACCCCTCCTAGCAGGGGGGCTGGAGCAATTTGTACAGTGGGGGCTCGGAGAGACATTGAACCAAACTGTAAACCCTGCATATGATGGAATCCACTTCTAGCCAGGGGGTGCGGCAGCCCCCCTTGTTCCAGCGCCTCCACCGTCTTGGGGTGAGAGGACAGTTTAGCCTTCATCCCCATGCCCCCTTCAGTCTTTGACGTCTCTGCTAAGACTGCCAGCTAGGGAGGCAGGCAGGGCCGATTGTCCTGCTGGTTTTTACGATGGGAAATGCTGCCAACTAGGAGTTGGACCGAGACTATGGACTCATGTTTCATAGGATGCCAATCTCGTCCTTGCATCCCAAAGGATGTAACAAGTTCAGGAATGGGGCCCCAACCCTGGGGCAGCGGCAGGCAGCATGACAGGGGGAGGAGGGTAAACAGTGCCTGCAAGGATGCTGTAGGAAACCCCTGCTCTCCTGAAAGGAGCCCTGGGACAATGCAGGCCCCTGTTTTAAGGTGCCATGTGAGAGTCACCTGCTCTAAGCTCCATGGAACTCGACCTGATGGATCTTGCCAGGATCCAAGTGCCTGGCATTCTAGGGATTCACCGGACACCAAGCCAATTCCCCTCCGCTGTGGTATTGCAGCAATTCCTGGTCACGCCTAAAGGCTAGACTATCCTATGACCAGCCCTGTGCGCCAGCCTTTCCTCTCCTCAATCCCTGCTCGTCAATATTAAGGTGAAATCAGCAAGGCAGCCATAGCACTAGTGGCTTTCCCCTGTGTAGCAGCCGCTGGGGGATCTGGCCCAGTCGCTGACTTGCTAAAGACACCTTCTCTTTCTGGATGTCATGTTTGGTTTAAAGATTGAGATGGTCCCTGTGTGCCCCCCCCTCCCCATCCCCATTTTCATATTGGGAGGGAACTAAAGCCCTACATCTGTAAGTCAGACCAAAACCAGCCCCTCCCCCCCCCCCCTGAAAGTTGGGACAGTCCAGGTTCCAATCCCGATCTCAGCCCGGTCGTTGAAACCTCTCTCTGATTTGAATCAAAGAGCGAGTGCTGGGCTGTGCAGTCTGCCAGTGAGGCAGCTGGGTTTTGTCCTTCTCGCTGCTCACAAAATGCCAGGAGAACTTTGGAAGGTGAATAGGGAACAAAAGAGATTTTTCTTTTGTTTTTGTTTTTTTCCCCTCCTGTGAAAGATTCTGCGCGTGTGAATTGAAAGTGAGGGGCTAAGCTGCACCGGGCAGCCAAGCACAGTGCCAGCAGGTGCTGGGGTAGCTTTCTTAGAGCTCTGTTCATGTAACTCACTCCTCATCTGCAGCAATCCCCGCTGTTCTAATCTGGACACCCTTCCGCCAGCTCTCTGCCAGGTCCCTCAGCCCTGCACTGCTCCTGGCCTGGGCTCCCAGACCACTCTGCTCACACACACCTATGTTCTGAATTGTGGTACTCCCTGCTATGGGGATCTTTAAATGAGCCCCAGGCAGCCTTCAGCCTGCCTCCATGTCAAACAATACAAGCAGAGAGCATGGGGCCATGCTCTCTTCTCTCAGTGTAACCAATATACAGGAACAAAATGTATATATTTCCACCAGGTGCCCTCAATAGACCTTGGTTTGTTTACTGAGCAGTCCTGCCTCCTCCCCCCCCCCCCCCCCCCCCCGGCTACGATTATGGTTACGGCAAACTGTTACTGTTTAAACCAATCCTACTCACCTCCTCTTTCCAAGGGCACCTACCCTGGGGACAATAAGGTGTTTTCCAGGCTAAGGTTAAGGGGACATTTTTACGAGACCATTGGCAGCGCATCACTGGTTAGGTGGTGATTTTGTGACGTGACCTAGGCTTAGATCACCAATACTTTGTCCTTTCTGAGCTAAGGCAGGATTTGAACCCAGGGCTCCCAAGGTCCCAAACCAATAGCCATTGAGAAAGGGGCTCACTGACTTCAGAGGGGATTTGGAGCAGGCCACTAGCTCTCTTGCCTTTTACATTTCTATTGTCGCATTAGCATCCTGTGTGTGTGGACGCAAGGAACCCTGAATCTGGTTAAAAGAACAGGAGTACTTGTGGCACCTTAGAGACTAACGAATTTATTTGAGCATAAGCTTTCGTGGGCTACAGCCCACTTCATCGGATGCTGTAGCCCACGAAAGCTTATGCTCAAATAAATTAGTTAGTCTCTAAGGTGCCACAAATACTCCTGTTCTTTTTGCGGATCCAGACTAACATGGCTGCTACTCTGAAACCTGTATCTGGTTAGGGTTTGTTTCGTGTAGACCAGAAATGTAGCTGTGCCCCAAAATTGAACTCTTCCACTATAAGGATTCCTGAAGAGGAAGCCAGGAAAAGACTGTTTTAGCCTCTGAAGTAACCTTTTGTGCACAGCCCTTACACCTGCTGGAGGTCAGTCAGTTCGCCAGGCCTACATTATAAACGTACAGCGGTATAACTGCATTGCTTGGGGGTGTTGATTTTCCAGGAGTGTGGATTCCACACCCCTGAGGGATGCAGTTACACTGACCTAACCCTGGTGTAGACAGCGCTACGCCGACATAGCAACCGCCTCTCACAGAGGTGGATTAACTACGCTGACCGGAGAAGCTCTCCCATCGGCGCAGTAGCGTCTTCACTGAAGTGCTGCCGCTGCACCGGTGCAGCATTTAAAGTGTAGAGCTGCCCCGAGAGTGAGCCAGAAAGGAAGTGGTCATTCTGTGGGAATGCCAGTCAGCCAGGCCAGGGAGGGTTCACGGCATTATTTGGGTGTGCGCATTTTAATACAAAGAGATCATTCAGAGCAGAAGGAATCTAGCCGGCAGCTCTGGAAGGTTCGGAGGTGGGGTTTTTTTGTTTTTGTTTTTTAAATTAAAGGTCCATCTAGATGTGTCCACCTGTCGTCTCTTGTCTTATACGTAGGTTGTAAGCTCTTCAGTTCAGGGGCCATCTTTTTGTTCTGTTTGTACAGCACCAGGCACAATGTGGTCCTAGTGCAAGACTGAGGCTCTTAGGTGCTATGGTAATACTACCACTAATCCTATCTGGGGATGAGAGATGTTTTAGGCATGAATTATTGTGGAGGACCAACTAACTTTATTCCAAAAGTACCCAAATGTGTCATTTTAGGAAAACCAGGAACAGCCAGGGGAATTTTCATACCAGTTCAGGGATCTGACCTCCCCTAATCTAGTCACATAAGGTTCTCCCCCTGCCTTGGAAGATGAAAGACAAACTGAAGTACTCAAGCTTATTAAAAAAAGAAAAATAATGAAACAAAACAAGCACCAAAACAATGGGTTCATTTAGTTACCCTTTTTGTTGTTGTCATTGTTTCTCTTTTGCAGAGAGATTCTAACAAAGATTAGACCTCTTAAAGGAGGGTCCGTGTTGAGTAGGGGCACTTTTCTCTAGGGAAGTGAAATCTGAAGTTGATTACTTCCAAAATTAGTAGGTGGCTTCTGCTTAGCGTATTGAAGATAACTAAGGCCTGGAGCTCTGAATTCAGTGCAGCTTTGTGTGCATGGTTCTGCTCATGTGGAGTTTCTTGCAGGAATGGGATCTAAGAGTTTTTGTAAATGGACAGAGGTAGGTGAATTCAGCTAAATTCTATGAAATTCAGTAACGGGAGGGAGGATTTGTACATTGCATAAAAAGCCATTTGAGAAATTACTACGCACGTACTTTACGTTAAGCCATTTGCGTAAATGTTTGAAGGACGGGGCCTTAAAATGGCAAGGTCCTTTATAAACCACTGTCCTTAAAGACCAATTTGGTGACAGGCAAATTAATGAAAACGAATCATCTTAAATATGAATGAAATGTCGCTGTTTCGCCAAAGTCAGCTTCCATCTCCTCTCCAGGAAACGTGGTTTAACTTCATCCTGGTTTAAAAGGGAGAAGCTGTTAATACCTTTAAATTACAACAGCATTTCAGTATCCCATTAAAATCATTCCAGAAATAAATCTAATTCCTGGCAAAGCTCCTGTGAACTTCTTGCCAATCAATGCTAAGGCTGAGTGGAGTCATTCTTTTGTAGATTGCAGAGGCAGCACTGGGCCTGGAAAGGTTTTTTTTGTTTTTGTTTTTTCCCTCTCTCTCCTTTTTGGAGCTGCTGGGCTGTGATTGATTTATTGTGTGTGTGAGATCATTGCTAATGTTTGTTTGCAGTGAGATGATGCTGATTCAGAAATGTGTGAGTGATGCAGTGTGTTTCAGTTTAGCATCCACCGCCCGCTCCCTATGGCTTTTTATCAAAACGATAAGGTACTCCTCCTGCTGAGTTCAGAAATTCCCATTGATTCGTCACCTCGATGAACGTGGCTGGGTGACTTCTTTAACTCATAAATATGCAGCTCTGTGAATACATATGCATTTAAGTTACTGTTTGTTTGTTAGCAAGATATTTATGGCTCTTTGGTTTTGGGGGTAGGATCTTTTTAGAACTCTTTTTGAAGTTAACTGTAAACATTTTTCTTTTTGTTTTATTTTGTTTTAGTTTCATTATTTTAAATACATACACATTATAATCCGTCCTTTCTCCCACCCTTTGTCTGTGCAGACTCGCTAATCTCTGGGGCCAGGGACTCTTACTCTGTGTATGAACAGCACTTGCTCAGTGGGGCCCTGAACTTGACCGGGGCCTCCAGGCACTGCAGGAATACAATCATTTATAGTTTAAAGATGTTTTTGCTTTGTTTGGTTTTTTTCTTTGCTTTTTTGGTAGCGTTTTTAAATGTTAAAAGACTATAAGACTATATTTAAATATATTGTGTAGGGTTTGTTATTAACAGTGCTTGGGAGATTTTGTGTCTCTTTTGAAGTGGGCAAGAAATTTATCAGGTAACTTTTTTTTTTTTTTTAATTATTATGAATAACTTTTCAATAGATGCTTTTTTTTTTTTTTGCTAATGGTTAGTCAATGGGACCTCAAGTCCCATTGGGAAGGGCTTCAAGTCACCCCTTCTTTGGTATGACTGTAAAGGAACAGCTTTTCAGCTGCTGTAAACCATCCTAGCTGGAGCAGCTTCGATGGAGTTTGCACCAGCTGAGGCTCTGGGCCCAAACATAGAGCTCTCTTTCGGTTGCTAAAATATATCAAACAATGCTCGGGGGTAATGAGAAATGCTCCTATTTAAAAATAGAGCTGTGGCAAATGAGCAACTTGGGAGAATCTTGTACCACTTCAAGAATATGAGGAGCAAACAAGGTTTCTACCCTTTAAATAAGAGTATGAACTAACAAGATCCCCCCATTCCCTGGATTTTAAATATTTCCTTATGGTATGAATGTTTGGGGAACTTCCATTAAAAGTATATTAATAAAAAGTAGGTCTGTCAAGCGATTTACAAAAATTAATCGCATGATTAATCGCATTGTTAAACAATAATAGAATACCATTTATTTAAATATCTTTGGATGTTTTCTACATTTTCAAATATATTGATTTCAATTACAACACAGAATACAAAGTATACAGTGCTCACTTTATATTTATCTTTTATTACAAATATTTGCACTGTAAAAAACAAAATAAATAGTAATTTTCAATTCACCTCACACAAGTACTGTAGTGCAATCTCTTTAGCGTGAAAGTGCAACTTACAAATGTAGAGTTTGTTTGTTTGTTACATAACTGCACTCAAAACCAAAACAATGTAAAAATTTAGAGCCTACAAGTCCACTCAGTCCTACTTCTTGTTCAGCCAATCGCTAAGACAAACAAGTTAGTTTACATTTACAGGAGATTCTGATGCCTGCTTCTTATTTACAATGTCACCTGAAAGTGAGAACAGGCATTCACATGGCACTTTTGTAGCCAGCGTTGCAAGGTATTTACGTGCCAGATATGCTAAACATTTGTATGCCCCTTCATGCTTCGGCCACCATTCCAGAGGATATGATTCCATGATGATGATGCTCGTTAAAAATGCATTAATTAAATTTGGGACTGAACTCCTTGGGGGCGAACTGTATGTCTCCTGCTCTGTTTTACCCACATTCTGCCATATATTTCATGTTATAGCAGTCTTGGATGATGACCCAGCACGTGTTTGTTTTAATAACATTTTCACAGCAGATTTGACAAAACACAAAAGGTACCAATGTGAGATTTCAAAAAATAGCTACAGCACTTGACCCAAGGTTTAAGAATCAGAAGTGCCTTCCAAAATCTGAGAGGGACGGGGTGTGGAGCATGCTTTCAGAAGTCTTAAAAGAGCAACACTCCGATGTGGAAACTACAGGACCTGAACCACCAAAAAAGAAAATCAACCTTCTGCTGGTGGCATCTGACTCAGATGATGAAAATGAACGTGCGTCGGTCCACTCTGCTTTGGATCGTTATCGAGCAGAATCCATCATCAGCATGGACGCATGTTTTCTGGGAAGGTAGTTGAAGCATGAAGGGACATATGAATCTTTAGTGCATCTGGCATGTAAATAGCTTGCGATGCTGACTACAACAGTGCCATGAGAACGCCTGTTCTCACTTTCAGGTGACGTCAACAAGAAGTGGGCAGCATTATCTTCTGCAAATTGTAACCAAGTTTGTTTGTCTGAGCGATTGGCTGAAGTAGGACTGAGTGGACTTGTAGGCTCTAAAGTTTTACATTATTTTATTTTTCAATGCAGTTATATAACAAAAAAATCTACATTTGTAAGTTGCACTTTCACGCTAAAGAGATTGCACTACAGTACTTGTGTGAGGTGAATTGAAAAATACTATTTCTTTTGTTTATCATTTTTACAGTACAAATATTTGTAATAGAAATAATATAAAGTGAGCACTGTACACTTTGTATTCTTTATAATAGAAATCAATATATTTGAAAATGTAGAAAAACATTCAAAAATATGTAATACATTTCAAATGGTATTCTATTGTTTAACAGTGCGATTAATCGTGATTAATTTTTTTGAGTTAATTGCGTGAGTTAACTGCGATTAATTGACAGCCCTAATAAAAAGAGATTCTCTAGGATATTTTAATCATGAGTGTGATTTTTTCAAAGATGGGCGTTTGAAGTGAAAGAGGGAAAAATGAGGGGAAGATGGACAAAGCCTCTATGGCATTGATATACCAGCTAAGGAGTAATTCATCCTCTGGAATTTCTTCTGTGGTCCAGATCACACACTTTTATCTCTTTGGTGTCTTTCTGAGACTCAAGCTAGGTTCAATCAAGGAACCTACCACTTGCGCCATCTCCTGCTATTTAATTGCCATTTTATTAGCATTTTTTTGTGGTCAGCGTTTGTATCCACGTTTGTATTGCTCTTCAAAGGTGTTATAAAGGAATAACAAACGTTAGCACATTTAGAAATAAAGGCCCCAATTCAGCAAGCACTTAGGTATGTGCTTCAAGTTTAAACATGTGCTTGAATGCTTTTCTAGAAGGGGGCCAAGTTAAGTGAAAAGCTGCAATCCAGAGTGTGGTGTGGGGCTAGATGCTGTCACATATTTGTGACTTGTCTGCTAGCTAAAGGACAGACACTAAGGAGAGTTTTCCTTTAAGGCTGACAGACCGTGGGGGAGAAGGAGAGGAGGAAATTCAAAAATAATTCCCCCTTTGGATGGCTTTATATTACTTTATGCTCCAAGTTGTGTTAGCTTGATAGGATGGGTAATTCTTAAAGGGGAAGTTAAACTTGTGATGACCCAGCTAATATAAAATCATATGATGATTAGATCAGTTACTAATAACCAGTGACTTTTGCATACATATTGAAGTCTGAAAAATTATCTTAATTTACAAGGACGTGTGTGAGAGAGAGACAGGAGTGGTTGAGGGTAAGCAGGAAAGAGATCAGGATTCTTCGCTGTGAGGTCAGCCAGAGGTTCTGGGTCTATTACAGGAATGGGTGGGGGAGGTTCTGTGGCCTGTGACATGCAGGAGATCAGACTAGATGATCATGATGGGCCCTTCTAACCCTAAAGGCTATGAGTCTGAGTCTGTTTTATGCCATCTGTGTGGAGGCACGCACGCACGCAGTAACATAGCGTATGAGCAGCTGAACAGAAAGCACAAACCCCATAACCTTTAGGGGACTTTCCAGCCCTCCCATAGTGGTGTACGGTTGGATACGGGTGCAACAGTGAAGGTTCACTGCCACCTCTAGGCAAGCATTAGTATAGGCACCCTCTGAAGACTGGAGCACAGAGAGAAAACAATCCTGGGATTTGTCCCAAATCATTGCAATCTCTGTGCCAGGCCACCTACGATCAGCTGCTGTATGTATGTATGCGACTNTTGCACATCAGCTTGCAGCTCCCAAGTGGGTTTCTGTGAACCAACCCGTCACAGGCAGCATATCCTGCCACTGCCTTCATAAGAGGTGGGGGGAGGATGTGTTGTAGAGGGAGAGGAAAAGAGCGGTCAGCACGACAGGCGAAGAAAACTTCTTAATGAGTGCACGAGCTGGGGCCGTTTATACTTGGCTCCTATAATCACACCGAGCGCATAGCTAGCCTAGAACAATGTTTGGCCTGTGTTGTTTGAAATGGGGGAGGGGGGGCTTGAAGACATGGAGGCAACTCAGGTGGAGGGGAGAGGAAGAGTTATTTTCTCTTGTCCTTTTTTTATTATTATTATTTATTTATTTTTATTTTAAATCTGCCACTTTGGTGCATCCCAAAAGCAGATAATTTGCACTTCCCAAGTATGGTTCTATGACCTGGGGACAAGACATCACAGGCAGGCATGGTTCAGTGGTATCTAGAAACGGGGTGATGCTATCCCAGGAAGGGACAGCCTCTCAACCCTCTATTCTCTGGGGTGGTGGCTCCTGAGTCCCCTCTAGCCCACATCTGTGCTGAGATGGGCATTGCTTTCTCTGCTTTTCTTGGGGCCGTCCTGTGTGTCTGGCAGCCACTCCAATTTCCCCGCATGAGAGAAGGATGCGAGTTCGAGGGTCAACGTTCGCCTGCTGGTAACCAGGAGGAGGGCACAGAGAGTACGTGCCCACTATGGAGAAATTCAGTTTGTGGGCACCTGTTACTGGAAGAACCGTGTCTCCCAGAGGGATGCAAACATCTGCTGTCCTATGGGAGCCTCCACTCCTTCGCCTTCCCTGCTCACCTGAGTCTTCCTTTTGATTCGTTTGCCTTTTACGTCAGTCATGATTTAACTTTGTATTAACCCCCAAGCATCTTTCTCCAGACTGGCTCCCAGCCAGTATGGGAAGGGAGGACTGACAGACTCTTCCATGGCATGTGAAGATTTACAGGGTGCACAGAGACTAGGGCCCTGGCCTGCTTTTTGAATACACGGGGCCAAATTCTGCTCTTGGCTACCCTGGATTTACACACACTGAGAGATCCTCAGCTGGCCTGAATCAACATAGCTCCACTGCCTTCAATGCAGTTGAAGTTGTCAGGGCTGTGTTGATTTGCACCAGTTCAGGGTCTGGCCCATTAACTTTAGCATGGATACTCTAGATTTACTCTGGTGTAACTGAGAACAGAATTTGACGGGCAGGGCATTGCAAGTAGTCGCTCAGTGAATCCACAGATATGCACCTGGGGCTTGATCCTGCACTGCTGGTGTCAGAAATGGTGCTTCTGAATGGAGTGGGAACAGGCTCCGGAGGAGGAAGGTAGAGACTCACTAGGGTGGGAGCGGGAGCACAGCTTATCTCCTCTTAAAACACGGGCCAGGGAGGAGTGTGGGAGCCCCTTCAAGGGGCCAGCTCTGTTCCTGTACATCCCCCGCTGCACTGCCCATCTCTACATCACAAAGCTGTGCACCCTGGAGCCCAGGCTTGAAAACACTCTCCTGGAGGATCACTTTCATTGGGCGGGTGTCTATGAGCCCTGTGCTGAAATTGGCGACCTCTGGCCTAGCACTGGCCTGCTGTGGCCAAGCTCAACCCAGGTGTCACTCAACTGAAATCATGGGGGATGAGCTGGACCAATTGGCTGTTTAAATATTCATGTTGATCTGTCAATCCTCCCACCCACCCCCCACTCCTTAAATTTGTGTTCCAGGCAGGTTTCCCTGCTGAGTGTATTTGAGCAGATGCCTTTGGATAGCTTACTATTAAATTAGTCCTTCCTGCATCCAAATGGAGATAATTATGTTTTCATTAGCCTGGGATGATGTATTACATCTTGATGTAACCGGCATGCCAGAAAAACAAGAGAGGTGGAACTGGACTTTTTCTTTTGAACTGACTGACACAGCTAGCTCGACTTTTCAGCTTTCCCAGGCAGGGTGTGCTTAATTAGCCTATTATTTTTTTTCTCCCCCTTTCTTCATTGGCTAAATGCTCTGGCATCTCACAGGCTCACTCGGGTGTGGTGGTTGCTTTTTTTTAATCAACGGTGGAAAGTTTTCTAATTGAATTACCTGGGATGCTGCTGTTTAGGGGAACTAGACAATCCACCACTGGGCACTCCGTCTACCCAGTCCTTCCCTGCCTCGCTTAGCTGCCCTTTTTACACAGAGGAAACCCAGTGTCCAGGTTTCCCATGGGAGGGGTTGGCACATGCAAATCACGAGAGCAGGCCCTTAGATCCAGGTTTCTTGTTTTAAGCAGGTGAACGGTGAACTCTTGAACAGATTTTTGATCTATTTTGGGTGGCGGTGTTGCCATAGAAATAGGGAGCAGTTGCAAGGACAGGATGATGTCAAACCTGTGTCTACACGGTGCTTTATCAGGAGCAGTTAATGCTCCACAAAGGGAGGAGAACTAAAGATAGGCAGACAGCCCCAGGTCTCTCCTTGCTCGAGCTCTGTGTCTTGGTTCTTAAGAACAGAAATATATTCCATGGAGGAAAAAAAAAATGCTATGCCATCCCGCTCCCCACAATCCAAGCCTTTCCTCCCCTCCACCCTGAGCACAGGCATTTTAGTGGCCGAGAGTTTTTGCCTTGCTTTTCAGACTGGGCTCCTTTCCTCAACATGCTACGTGTGGGGGCGGTGGCAGAATGAGGCATAACTCCAAAACCATTGTGTGTCTTGTAGCCCACCTGAACCAGCCCCTCACTCTCCAGTCCCCCACCCTTCCCTTTGGCAATAGCTGGCTGCAGGGGGATGTGGGAAGAGACCCTGCAGGATGCAGACGCAGGGCCAGGCAAATATTTGTTTCAATACCTGTGCGAATGAGAGGAGCCTGATTCCTCCCCCTCTGCATGCTCTGGATCTAGCTCTGGGGTCCCTCCTCTACAAAGCTAGACCCTCGGGGGCTTGCTGGCGTGTGCAGAAAGACAGACAATGCTCCAGGCAGCGCTGTGACTCGGGCGGGAGCTGTATGGCTGGCATCAATCCAGCTGCAAAGTTCCATAAGTGACCCTATAGGCGCCTTTCCCTAACTGGGCCAACGGAGGGGCATCTGGGTCCACCCCCCCGCCCCCGCCTCCTTTTCCCGAGCCAGTGCGAGCTGGCGTGTCCTTGGCTCGAGCCCCCTTTGCTTTGGGAGAGGTGCATCGCGGATGAAGCCGGCTGCAAAGTGCCTGTCAACGAGCGGGGGGAGGGGGGAGTGCTTAGCTCTCCACTGGGGTGGTTCGGATTTGGCCCCCTGCTAGGGTGGACCCCCCCCCCCCCCAACCCGCCCAGGCGGCTCTATAAGAGCTGGAGGGTGCCGCGCACACAGAGCCTGGACTCTCCGAGGAGGGCTGCAGCCTCTCACCCCACACCCCTCACACCCCCGGCTTGGACGCCCAAGCGAAGTCGTTTCCGCGCTGCTAGGATAAAGGAGGCACCTTAAGGAATAAATTCCGAGTTGAGCTCAGCGCTGGGGCTCCGTCCCTGCCTATTGATGCTGCTTTTCATCGCCCCGGTGCTCGCAGGGGAGGAGAGAGAGAGGAGAGGGGGCGCCGGGACAAGCTACTTCTTCCTCACACGGTGCGGGCGAGCGGAGCAGGCAGCCCCATTGCTGGGGGAAGGGGGGACTCCACCTCGGCCAGCCACAGGCGGGAAGGTAAGTCCGTTGAGCTGAGCATCTCCGCTCGCCTAGAAGGCGGCCGGAGCAGCGGGCTGGCAACTGCTTTTGGGCTTAAACCAGGACCCGGAGCCAGGGAGGCTGGAAGGCACCCGGCGCGACCTCTGGGTGCGCTGGGGTCCCTCTGCCTCTGGGCACGTTTCCCCAGGAGCAAAGGTTTCCCCCTTCTAAGGAAAGGCAACCCTGCTCGCAGCTAACCTGCGGTGGGAGGAAGCCAGGCTGTCCGACCAGGCGCAGGCAGGTCCGCTGGGTTTGGCCGGCGTTTCTCTAGCAAACTTTGCAACTACTTTTCAGTTCGTTCGGGAGCGCGCGCGTGTGTGTGTCTGTGTGTGTCTGTGTGTGTGCCTCTTCATGTAAAAGCTGCAATGACAACTGATCAACAACAATAGTGCAATAGGGAAAGGTGTGCTCGCCTGGGGGCAGGTAGAGATCATCCTGGTCAGCACTTTAACATGCGTATCCTGGGTTCACACTTCTCTATCAAATGTGTGCGGAATAGGCGCTCTGTCCACATGACGCCGATGCGGGTTCAGCGTTGGGTACTTGGTGCAAACTGAAGCTGCAGGAGCGAACAACTTGTAGGGAAGGGGGATTTCCCCCCCCCCCCCAGTCAAATAAATGCGGGGAAGCTTTGTTACAAGCCCGCCGGCTCTCGTGTTCGCCAGTCGCCCCCGAATTTCCTAGCTCCTCTTCCCGTTCACACGCTGGAAGGCGAGGGCATTTCGGAGCGAGGAAAGCGGGTGACGGATTCACGTTTCCCAAGCTGTGCAACGCGGGCACTTGTTGGAAGTGGGAGAAGGGGTTAGGCGAAGTGCTGGCCGCGCAGAGGAAGAGGGCGCGGGGCTGGATTTCTCAGCTTGGCTTCCCTCTGAAACTTTGTCTTTGCTCCCAGCTCTTTCCCAGGCGCTGTGTGACATGCCAGCAGGAAAGCCCCTCCGCTTTGGTCGGGGGGAATTCGCCAAGGGAAAGCCGGGAGCAGACACCCCCCGCCCTGGTCTCTCCAGGGCTCTGGCCTCTCCAGGCGCAGGTGTATTTTCCTGGCAGTTCTAGAGCGCACGGGAAAGCAAAGGCGCTGCAGAGAATCTCCCCCGGCCGGTGTGACTGTAAAACGGCCTTGCTGTGGCTGGTAACCCCCGGGCAGGCAGGTCTGGCCAGTGCCAGGTTAGATCCGTGCCAGCCACAGCGACCCCGCTGTTGTTTTGGCTTCAGAGGCTCCTGCTTTTTCTCCCGAGTCTCATCAGGACGCGCTCTCTTCCCGCACCCCGCGGGGGGAGTGTGCCCGCGGGGCCAGGGAAACTCTCCCCTGGGGCAAGAGGGCCGGGGCTGCTCGGCGGAGAGCGGCCGCGTACAGAGCTCACCGGAGCCCTGGCTCCGTGCCCTGGGCTGGGGCCGGGAAGCTGGAGCGCTGACGGGGGGCGGCGGCCGAGCCCCATTCCCGGCAGAGAGCGGGGCTAGCATTGAAACGGCGGCTGGCACCGGCTTCACTTCGCGTGGGACCTTGGGCCGCTCCTGTTCTAGTTTGACGTTGCTTCGAAGATTAGCCGGGCTAGCTGAAGCCGGGGGGGTTAATCTGTGCATTGCCCTTCAATGGCCGCCTGCTCCAGCCCCCTGCCCGGCCGGGGGCAGATCCCTGCCACCCGCGGGGGAGTGGAGGGGGCCCAGCCAGAGACAGGGCCGGGGGCTGCGAGTTTTGCTCTCCGCGAATTAACACCCATCTGATGGCCGAGCTGGTGCTGTAACTCTGTTCAGGTGTAGCAGGGCCCTGAGAACCAGCAGCAACAACCAGGCTCCGGGAGGGACCGTCCCTGGCTGAAAGAGAAGAAGAAACCGCCGCCTGCGGCCTTTCCAGCGTGTCCGGCTTTCCCCGTGGGGCTGCCCGCTCGCTCTGCACAGGTGCGCGGATACCTGGGGGCGGATGACTCCATAGAGCCGGGTCCCCTCCCTGCCACCCTCTCTCCGAAACGCCCTAAGGCCGGGGGAGACCGTGGGAACTGCATCTGGCAACCACGGGAGTCATTGGACAACGCCCGGAGTGATCCGAACCCACCCGAGCTACCCCGGGCGCTCCGGCGAGCAGCCGCCCCAGATCCGCATCTGCCCGAGGTCTGGGGGGAGCCGCTGCCCGCCCGTTGCTCCTGCTCACGTTTTACCTAAACGAGTCTTCAGAAGTTTTGAGGGTTTTTTTTAAAGCTTGTCAGGCCCTGGAAATGCACCAAGCTCGGCCACTGCAACCAGCCCTGGGGTCCCCCCTCCGCGTTGCATAGTATTCCCCGCTCCGCCCTTTCCACTCCGAACCGCTCTCACTAGGAAAGGAGCAAACGAGTGCGGGGTGTTCACAGAAAGCCGCTTTCTCGTGCTGGGCTGCGGGTGGCCGTGCAGCGCCGGGGTTACCGCTGAATAACTCACGCTACTTCCCACCCCCCTCCGCCATCCACCCTCCCCGCGCCCTCTCGCCGCTGTGTTAAGTCGCTCAAGAGTCCGGCCCGGCCCGGGCCGTGTGTGCACGTGACAGGCTGCTCTGCTTCTGCCAGAGCAGCCACCTGCGGGCTCCCCTTTGATCACCCCGCCTGCAAACCCGCCCTGCGCCTGACCGGCCTCCCGCATCCCTTGGCCGGCCGGCCCGGGGCTGTACTGGGGCGAGCGGCCCGTCGGCGGGAACTTGTCCTTCCCCCCTTGCAAAAGGAGAGAGTCGTTCGCGGGGCGCCGCACAGGCCGGCTGCGGGGCGGGAACGGTGCGGATCCCAGCTCGGGCTGGCAAAGCACGGCAGGGCCAAGGGAGCGTCCTTCAAACCCGCTGCTTGCTCCGTGGAGACCGGCCTGTGCTCAGCTAGCTCCGATCCCCCGCAGCAGCGAGTCGCGCTAGGTCCAGAGCCCGGCCTGGAGCAGGCGGGCCTGGCCGGGTTCCCGGCGGCAGAGCGGGCACAGCCCCGGGATCTGTCCATGGTGCTGACGCCGGGCTACGGCCATTCCGGGCAGCGGACGCCTGCAGGGTCTCGCTGACCTCCAGGGGCCCCTGTTCACCGGATTCCCCGGCCCAGGCGGCGGGAGAGTCGCTACCAGTGGAGTTCAGAGCCAAGCCTGGGTGATGACCGCGGCTCTGGGCGGGCGGGCGCCCACCGAAATACACCCAGGCTTTGCCTGCGGGCTCCACACTCACGCGAATCTCTGCTCCAGCCATTTGCACTCGCGGGGTTTCCTTCCAGCCCTCCGGCGCTCGGTTACAAGCTGGAAGCCGCTTTCTCAGCTCCTCTGTAAACGGGTCTAGGCCTTGATCCGAACCAGGCATGTACAGCCGGTCTCCCCTGTTGCCACCTCTCCTGGCTGCTTGCTCTTCGTCCAACCTCAGGTGCGCTCCCGTAAAGCGGAGTCAACGCGTTTAGGGGGCTGCGGGTCTCCTGTTCTCCGAGCCCGACTTCAGTCCGATCCCGCTTCGCCGCCTGGTGTCTGCCGCTGCCCTTTGGGCCGAAGCGGGTGGGGATTGCCCAGGCTCTTTGCCCGGTCCAGTACCATGCCATGTCCCTTTTCCCTTCCATGCCCAGGCTGGCCCGCCCCCGCCCGGGACCTGTCCTCCAGCCTAGAGCGGAATTCGGAGTCCCACTTCGAACGGCCCAGAACTGAAGAGCGGGACCAAAAACCCGGGGTTTGGGTGCTGTCCGTTAGGGAGGCAAACTTCAGATCCGGATCTCGATTCAGATTTTGAAACTCCCTCCCATAACCTGGGGTGTCCACACCTAGAGAGGAGACGGAGCAAAATCCTTGGTAATTTCTCGTCCAACCCGATGCCCGCTCCATTCTGCTTCAAGTTAAAGGCTAGAAAAGGAGGGGCAGAGTATGTGCCTCGTCAAGGAAACTGGAGGTGTCATTTCTTTACTTGTTTGGCTCCAGGAAATTGGAAAGCAATTTTTATCTTTGAAAAAAATGTAATTTGTTCCCGCAAGACTCAAAGGGGATGTGCACCGCTTGCAGGGCATCTCGTGTGACTCAGAGCAGGGCTGTGTGGAGTGGCTAAACATCAGCTGCCTGGAGCCAAAGCACGGGGGATGCTGTGTACAGCATTTGTTAACATCAGATTTTGTTAACAAATAACACAGGCAGATGCGCCCGTAACGAACGGAATATCCCAGGGGTCAGATCCGTCTTGGTGTAAATCAGCCTCGCTCCGTTCAAGTCAATGGAGCTACACGGATTTACACCATCGGAAGATCTTTGCTTAACTGGATGCTCTTGAATATATAGCTAGGTGCATTCATTTCCTTCCTGTGCTTTCAAGTTAAAATCCTGTCAGGCCACTTGATAATTATGTACTAAATCCCTGAAGGTCTGATCCACCTCCCATTGAAGTTAAGGGAAAGATAGATGCTCATTGATTTAAAGGGGAGCAGAATCCGCTACTCGCTGTGAATGGAGCTGTACAGATGTGTGGGAGATAAAGGGGGGACTTGGAAAGGCACTGAACTGCCAAAATCCAGCTGCCTTTCAATGACAGTGGATGTCTGAATGCCATTTGTGCCTTAGAAATTCCCCCACCCACCCCCCAGGCAGGGTCCCTGCCCCCAAAGAATTTACAACCTAAGTTTAGCTATAACATCCTAGTGGTAACCGAGCTGAGGATCTGATCCTATAAGCTGTTGTTCTTTTTTTGCTAATGAGTCTGTATTTGCATTTCAGGTCAGTAGTGGATCTGTATAAAGGCTCAGGAAATCTGCCTAAATGTTTCAATCAGTGACTGAAAACTATGTATAGTAACTGATAAGTCATGTGTGCTCGGCTTGCATGCATTAACATTTACCTTTCCTGAGTAAGGAGAATACTGTTCAAAACCTCCACAATAAGTCCATGCTGGGAGCCGGATATGTACAGAAACCGTGACCGTGGTATTCTACTCATGTATGGATACAATAACTGTGGCATCAAAACAAATTGATGTGGATTATCTGGTCACTCATGTATGTCCATAAATAAACATGTTCTGGCCTAAAAATAGAGAGATCCATAAGCCAATGCCTTTGCTGAAACTAAGGGAGTGTGTGTTTGCTCACATCAGCCTGCTCCAAATGAATTTCACAGCACAATGTGTACAGTACCTGAACCAACCTACTCTTACGTTAATATCCTCGGGTTGAATGTCACCATACAGGGTAGCTGTAAAGCAAGCAGTGCTAAGTACCAATCTGACAATGTATTAATGTTCAGCATTTGTGTGTGACTAGATGTAGCATGGATGTAGATTTGGATGCACCTGTTATGAGATAGACAAACAGTTTATAGATGCAGTACTTGGGTATCTGAGTATTGAATATACAAGAAATCTATATATATTTAGGCTAATACTTTGCCTTTCTATAGCCCCTTTTATCTGAGGATCTCAAAGCACTCTGTAATCAATTAATTGGGCTTCACAACTCCATGTCTTATCCCCATAGGCCCATGTTTTCAGAGGTGCTAAGACCATGCAACTCTTCTTGATTTGTGATGGGAGTCTGTGAATGCTCCGAGACTTTTAAAATTGGATCCTCTCTCCAATTGGACCCCCCCAAAATTGCGGCATCCAAAAATTAGTGGACACTTGAAAATGTGGGCCTGGCCAGATTTCTGGAGAAAAGGTGAGATTGGAATTCTGGGCTCTTCAGTGCCTCTGCCTCTCTCAAGGGTAGTGTAAAAACATCTCCCTGAGTAGATCCACAGGGCACAAATTGGCCCAGATTGAAGAGTTCATCTGCTCCTCCTGCTCTTTATTTGCCCCCTCCCTCCAGTGTACAATAGCCTTCAGTTTGCAGTATCCTGCTTATTTCCGCATCAACCAGAAGTGATGACACAAGTGCAGGATTATGCCATCCGGGCCAGGGAGTAAGTATCCAGAACAGATACACTCTGAGGACCCGATCCTGCCTCTCTCGCTCAGGTTGAGTTGTAACTTTCTTGGGGCTTGATTCTGCGCTCTGCATCCAGCACTCAGTACAAATGTTTTCACGCCCCACAGTGGGTGTGGGATCAGGCCATTGCAGACTAGTCTGGTTGAAACCATTGGGACTACTCGCTAGGTAAGGCACTACCCAGCATGAGCGAGGTGCCCGAACTTAGCCTTGAAGAAATGTTTGTTGTCCAAAATGCCTTTCCACCAGAAGACTGACACTCAGGAACAGAAGACTGGATGGGACCTCCTAGGTCATAGAGTCCAGACCTCATAGTCCTAGAGCAGTGGCTCTCAAACTTTTTTACTGGTGACCCCTTTCACATAGGAAACCTTTGAGTGCGACCCCCTTTATAAATTAAAAACACTTTTCCATATATTTAACACCATTATAAATGCTGGGGGCAAAGCGGGGTTTGGGGTGGAGGTTGACAGCTCGCTACACCCCCCCTCATGTAATAACCTCGTGACCCCCTGAGGAGTCCCGACCCCCAGTTTGAGAACCCCTGTCCTAGAGGGACCTCCTGGGTTATAGAATCCATTCTCCAGCTTTTGCAGGCAACACTGTCATATGGTCTTGTTCATAAACTCATCACGGTCCATCTCCAAACTACTGACAACCTCTTTTACTTTTAAACCTCTGCTAACCAAGAAAAGGGAACAAAACCCCAAACACCCCACCCCCAAAACCCAACAACCAAAACCCTTCCTCCAGCAGAACTTTGAGCCTGTAAAGGGAATTGCCAGAGACTCCATGTAGTTCACGGGGGATTTTGCCATTGATTTTGCATGGAAGACATTCAGATACTACAGGGATGGATGGCATATAAACCCCTAAGATAAAAGAAACTGAGATTCTGGGCCTAAATCATTGCTGCTCTACACCTTGCACCATCATTTGCACCAGTGAAAAGTGGGAGCATAAGGCTACTGGATCCAAACGGCAGCACCGCACACCCACTCTCCACTGGTGTAAATGATGACTCCAGGTGAAAGGCAATGGTGAAGCTGGCCCCCTGCTTTTATGCCCATGTCCCTAGAGATCGAAGTAGCGATGTTGGGTGGGAACAGGAGAACATGAGCATTTGGAGGAATTATCTCCAAAGGGAATGCTGCCATCAGGAACTGGCAGCAAATCTTGAATGCTACTGTCTCGATAAATGACTGCGCTTCAAACCAAGAAACCATAACTCCTGCCAGGAGAAGCTTGACGGTTTCATGAGGATTTTAAATAGTGATATGAGTCATTCTTTCTAAAAGTCTGTGACAATGAAGTTTATTATCATTTTCTGTCTTAATTAGGCTGCTTCTCTCTCAGGCTTGTTATATTAGGAACATTTAACAGGGAGCTAGGAAGATTTCTGAGAGTCAGCAGTAGAAAGAATGTAAGAGAGGCTGGGCTTCTGTGAAATTAGTCCGAAGCTTTATCCCTGGAACATCTTAAATTGAGATTTCTGCCATTGACTTTATTGCTTCTGGCTGGCTGCATTAGAGCGATTAAAGTTTGAGCCAACCTGCTGCAACTTAAACATCTATTAAAATGGAAACATGTTTTCTTTCTTGTGCCTTGATTGGATTTCAAAGCCATATATCAAGTTACATTTTCTCATTTATTTCCCATCCATCTCTTGTACTTTTGGTGAGTTGTGGACAAACTGCTGTCATATCAGCATAGATCCATTTGTCAAATTGGAGCCTCCGATAAAATTCCATTCCCCTCGGGAAATTGATATCAATGAAGTTTATGTGCTACAGATGGGCCCATACCTAATAAGAGCTTTAAATTTGCTTGTGGATGGGGTGGAATTGACTATTTTAGCCAAATAGTTTCAATATCACATTTCAGATGCAAAACAGAAAACAAACACAGTACGAAACAGTGAAATGGAAGTGGTGATCTTCAATATCACATTTCAGATTCCACCCCACTCCCCCCAACCCACTTATGAAATGGAAGTGGCAATCATGTTATTGAAATATGTTTAGCCCTGGAACTCTAAAAAAGCTGTTTCCATCGTCAACATAGTTGTCTTGGCAACATTAAAATTTATTTCTCTCAATCTGCTTAGACAGCTGCAGGTTATTTCACTATATTTCCAACAAACTCCAATGGCACTTTATATATAGGATCCAATCTTGCTCCTGTTGAAGGTCAGATCCTAATGTGATGGACACTACCACTGATTTCACTGGGAACATGTAGGAATGCTGTACAGATGAAATACAATTGGCTGGTATTACAAGACCTGTTGGTTTCCTGGACTCGGCATTACTTTGTCATGGAATGCACTGAGCGATGATGATTCAGATAAATATGAAACCATGTCCTAGTAATTGAACAAATGTACATTTGTTCACACTGAAGAAATACTGTATCACTTGGATTCAGTTCAACTACATTGGGATGAGGAAACATGTACTGCTTTAATTTCATGAAAACAAAGCCCTGATTAGAGACTAACGTGTTCTCTTAGGAAACGAACACAGATTTATTTATATCAGAAAGTAGGCAACAGTTTTATTAACTGCTTTCCTGCTGGTGCCCATTCTGTATACATCCATAATGAATACGCACTGGCTGTACTGCTAAATACATCAGGCTAAGCATCTTAGGGTGACCAGACAGCAAATGTGAAAAATCAGGACAGGGGGTGGGAGGTAATAGGAGCCTATATAAGAAAAAGACCCCAAAATCAGGACTGTCCCTATAAAATCAGGACATCTGGTCACTCTAATTAGCATCTGGACTGGGCACTTGACTTCTCCATTGGGACGAACAGGAGAAGAATTCTTCCCATCCCACAAACAGGCTGCGGAATGGCAACACCGCTTACTGCACCCAGCGATTGCCAGGGGCTCCATGGCCCAAGATCTCCCCACCTCTCCCTCCATGGGGGCGAAGGACCAAATGTTGTACATAGTGGTAGACACTCCATGCCTCCCCCTGCATGTGGCTGCCCAGGCAGCTCCCACCGGTCTGAGCATAGGGTACACGCTGCAGCCTCTTTCTCCTCTACTCTAGGCAGCAGAACCACACCAGTTACATTACCAGCGAGCCCCCCAACCTATAGAGGAATAGGCAAGGGTTGTCCCCTAGGATTACATCCTAGCATCCTTCCTTAGGCACAACTTCCACTGAAATCGGTGGGAGCTTTGACCAAGGATCCAGTGATTTCAGTGGGACGTTAAATGGTGACAGTAGCATACTGGGTGTGGTGGAGGTGCAGCAGGGAAAGAGTTAAAATGTACTGCTACAGCCTGCATGGACTGGCTAGGTAAATTTGAGTGGTCCCACCAAATACTGGGATGGTCACTGGCACAAAAGTAAGAGCCGGGTATCAGTAAGCACAGAGCGCTGGCAACGGCAAATCAAATAATTTCATTTACCTGTAGGTGCATGTCAGCCTTACAAAACAGTCAGGAAAATGTACCAGCCCAGACACACGATTTACTTTCCTCCTCTTTACTCTATTGACTGATAACAACATGCATAATGTTTTACTTGCCCATCAAAGAAATATTGCCCTGTTCAAAGTGGATTTTTGCAAGGCTGGGGTAGATGGATATTTGGGATTGTCACAAAAATATAATCATGAGAGCAAAAAGGCCTGGGTACCGTGTATATATATCACTGCAATTGTTTGAAACGGAATGGCGTTCCGTGCAAAGCAGTTGGCAAGAGTACAGATGACTGTCAGTGAATCATCATCTCAGTGCTCCATTTTCAGGTCCACAAACGCAGGTTTACAGTAGCTGTGCATATGTTGCATCCCATTGCTCTTCATCAGATTCACTGAAGCTCCATGGGTTGTAAAAATTAAACCGGCATAAATCTATCAGCTCCGGGGCTCTTTGTCTAACCATATAAATCCCATGAAAACTGATTTGAACAAGACAATAGTGTGCATTTAAAGCTGGCACATAAAAATGTAAGCCATTAACATAGCCAAGATATATGAGGGAGGGGACTCAATTGATTTTCTGAAGGCCTGGGTAAAGTAAGTGTCATTCCTGAGGGCAGGTGTGTAATGTGTGTGTACTTCTGGTAGCCTGGAACTGATGGCTGGGGTAGTTAGGGGACTGTATATTACCACATAAGATTTATTTGCCTCCTGTCTTGCTTTTAAATAAAATCAGCCAATTAACATATGTGCTGGATTTTATTACTTGGAATTGTATCTGGCGACTCTAAAAGCTTTTCTTATCAGTTTTTGTGGGATTTGGGGTTTCTTAAACCAAGGACCGCCAAGCTGTTTTGCTTTTTATGCCTCACCAACCATTAGCTCTTACCCAGGGCCCAATTCTGCCATGGTCAACCACGCTGACTGGGTGTTTGGTCTCCGAATAGTCCCATTGAAATCAAAGGGACTGCGCAGGGGGTAATGTACAACTCGGTGGGAGTGAGTGGATCAGAATCCAGCCCAGAGTTCATCCCTTTCAGCAAAGGTTCTGAAAGCACGTCACAAACCATGAAACCGTGCAACACCTTCATGAAGCGGGTTGATACTGTTACCTGCATTTTACACACGGGGAAGGAAACCGAAGCAGAGAGGTGAACTGATTTTGTCCATGGTCATTCCCTTCTTGTTCCGACCGTTGGCTGCCTAACCTGGAACCCCTGGAGTGTCAGCGTATTGATTTTGGGTCTCACTAGACCACAGTAATGTGTGTATGTTGCCAAGTCTGCATCCTACAGCACAGCACAGCCATTGCTATCAATAGCAGCAATTCTTTATGAGGGGGTTGCAGCGTGTGTGTGAGTGAGTGTGTGTTGCCATTAAATTAGGTATTTCTGTGGCCGCCATTACTGTAATATTGGAGCAGCTCACTCTGTCCAATGTTTTTATCATCACACCACCCCGGGGAGGCAGGGCAATGCTATTATCCTCATTTTACAGACGTGGAACTGAGGCCCAGCGAGACTAAGTGATTGATTTACCCAAGATCACACAGGCAGCCTGTGGCAAAGCAAGGAATAAAGCCTGGGTCTCCCAAATCATAGGCTAGTGTACTATTTAAACTGGTTCTCTTTCATATGGAAATGAGGATCATCCATCAATGCGGCATATGTTTACTGCATTCAAAGGCAAATCCTGCTCACCATATTCACGTGAGTAACATCAGTGGGAGTAAGCAGGATCTAATCCCTAACAAATTTAAGGCTATGTTAACTGGTTCTCTGAATCGATGCTTTTAGATTCATTGATCACAGATGATGTATTTTTGCTTGTACTAATAATTCTTCTAAAGATAACTAACGTGGACCGTTAACTAGCACCGTTTTGCCATCCCATTAGGACTGTACTGCATCTCTCCCTTGCTTTCCATTAGTGGAACACTTCAGCTTTGGTCCAAAATTTGTCCTCTCCGTTCATAAAAGGAGATCTGCAGAAGTTGTGAAAGATCATAGGACCTGCTTGCGCAATGAGCCAACAAACGCAATCAGGAAGCTCGGTTTAGTGAGAATACACTTCAGATAGAATACTGATGTCTCATTTTCCTTGCTGTCCCCTCTGCCTGGAACCCCCTTCCTATCCCAGTCCCGCATGCCTCTATTTAAAAGTTTATAAACAACTCTTTGCACTCAGATGGCACTGTTTTAACTTCCAAGCACTTTGCAAACATTAGAAACCTTACTATGATTCTGTTAGATACGTCAACGTATCCCCATTGTAGAGAGGGGGAAACTGAGACACAGAGTAATCACTTGAGTACAAGGTCGCACACAGACAATGTCTGATCCAATCAGCACTGAAAAACACTTGTCCTCTCATCCGCGGGAAGGTTGGAAGAGATCCTTACTCCTTATTTCCATCCAACTCCTCCTCTTTCTGGAAGGGCTTTGCCCCAACAGATCTTCCTTAAATTTGGGGGGCATGTAAGGAAAATATTTAAATGTTAAATTTAAAAATATCTTGGGTTTAGGGGCAAATTTGCAAAGTGGGGTGTGCAAAATAACATTGGCCTAAATTCTGCTTCGTTGTACGCGTGAACTTCCTGGCCTTTTTTCCATCACGGAAAGCCATTGCCATCTGATGCACACTCAGGAGTCTCTCTGAAATGTAACTGGGGCCTGCAGATCAGCTCCTGGTGGGAAAGTGTTTGAATCACACAAGACATCCTTGTAGCTGGGTCTTTGAGTCCTCTCTGCTGAAACTGCAAGGTGCAGAGGTGCCAAGGACTGACTGGGTCACAGAAACTGAATTGGCTTCTAATCTTTAGCCGTGGGCCCCTCCGGGAAGGTCTGGAGCATGTTACTGGGACAACGCTGAGCAGGAGTTGTGCTGAGTCCATGGCATCCCGGCTCCATGGATAAGTCCCCAGGCCTGACAGTCTGGCACCTTCCACAAACTAATTTCTCAAAGGATGTTGACCTCCTTTGTAAAATGCTCTAAGATTTATGGGTGAAAAGCTCTGTATAAGAGCTAGGCCTGGGTATTGTTTGTTACAAACAAAGGATTAGATTCAAATGCTTTACTAAGGAGGAAATTACCTGAGTTCTGCAGCATGTAGAATCTGAAGGATATCGTGAGCTGTGTGCACAAGTGTAGCTAATGCATGAAACAATCGGTGCTGCCTGGAGCCTCTGGAGCTGTTCCTTAGGCTTCCCTCTTGGAGCATTTGCCTGGAATCGGGGTTTCTTATTGCTACCTCTGACTTCTCCCTGAAAACATGTCTCAGCTGATTGACATGTGATGGCCTCTAATGGGCTCTTGTGTGTCTAGGAAAACATTTATAATGGGCATGTGTTGACAAGCAGATTCCTAGATTGAGAGCTTGACCCCTCATTCCCCAAGAACTATGTAGGTGGCACAATCTGCGCACTCTAGCTTCCCTATAATGACACCTGCTGGGCTTTTAGGAGGGACATTGACTAGGCTGGAGAAGCCTCAGAGGGACAGAAGGGGTTGATTCTGATATTTGTTTATAGCCAGGAGACACTCCACTGAATTGGACAGAGTTGCAGCTGTGTAAAACCAGCATGAGTGAGATCAGAATCCAGCCTAAGGTGTCTGTATAGAGATCGGGAAAGTTGCATAAGGGGAAAAGCAAGGAGAAGTCTGACATACGGGTAATTCTTTCTGACTGCGTGAGGACCTGTCAGAGCTGTAGGATGCTAAGACAGCAAAACCCAGGGCCTGTGTAGGTTTTGCACATGAATGTCTAGCAGGTGAGGGGAAGATCTGTTTGATTTCTCGCTACAGTTTATAATTCTGTAGGAAACAACTGAAAATTAGTCGTTTAGGAGAAGTGAGAGGCTCTACACTTTTTTTTGCAGGATAGGAAGGTTTTTTTTGTATGTGTGTGTGGTGTCAAAATATGTTTCTTAAACAGCTTTCAGTGATGGGTGGGGAAGCAATATCAATACCTCTGTGCCCAAAGCACAATTTCCTGGGCAAACAAATCAGATTGGAGATATTAAGGACTATGGGTCTGATTTTTGCTAGAACTCAGTACCCAGTGGCTCAGTGTAGGCACCTGAATGCAGGGGCTTCATTTCCAGACGTGCTTCCCATCCAGCTGCTGCCATTGCTCTGTGGGAATGCAGCACTTCTGGGAATGTGGCTGGGGTCTCAGCATGCCCTTTGTCTCTGAGGAACTGGTTTGGCCACTCCCCATCCTTCCTTGGAAAACATTTTTAGTCATGACTTCAGCTTATGTGTATAACGTCACCGGTAACGCTGCTAGCTGCATTTTGCCATGATATTATTGATCAGCAAATTGAGTTTTTAAATGATATCTCACAAGGCACACCTTGTACAAACATTATTACAATAGTGTGTAGGGTGCAAACACAGGGGTATATTCTGTCATGGTGGGGTTTGAAGAACTGATTCCTACCAGATCACTTGCTGGTGTTGGGAAAAGGGGTGACCTCTGGTAAGCTTTTTGGTATGCGTGTAGGTTCTTTTATGGTTTTTAATGTTCTCTCTCTAAAGCTTTCACCTTAAGAATAAATGTGCTTGCTTAGAAAGAGCTGTATGGTAACTCATCACCGTGGGCAGTTACGTTGTTCATAGCCTTTGAAGTATACGCAAAATGCAGGTGCTGGCCTGGTTAAGCAGTCTGGCTTGCTGGGGATATCACAAGGTAGGCAGGGAACTGCACAGCCTGGAAAAATGCTGGTCAGCATGGAGAGAAACGTGGGTCTGTGGTGGACCTAAGGGTGGGTGCCCTCAGGGGACCACAGAGTGGTACAGGTACAGTTACCATGAACTGTGGCAATGGCCACTGCATTTAGGTACCTAGATAAGTGCTGGGATCCTCTGAACGTTTGATCTTGCATGGTCTCAAAAGATCTGTGGAGGTGGATCTTCAGACCTCAAAGGTAAAATATAGTGGCTTGGGCAGAGGCCTTGGGAGTTGGGGGCTCCTGTATCCTTACCGTTGCTCTTTCTATGACCTTGGCCAAGTCACTTTGGCTGCCACAGTTTGTGGATGCCCGATGTAAAACTCCTTGGGCCTGGTATTCAGAGGTGTTGAGTCCCTATGGCCCCCAGTGACTTCAGTTGGAGTTATTGCTGATTTACATCAGTGCGAGATCAGGATCTGGCCTCTTCCGTGTCTGCTGCTCCCACCTGCCAAATGGGGATAATAAACATACTGCCTGCCTCATGTGCAAGGATTCAGTCAGTAAACGTCTGGGAATTGCTCTCGACGTGCTAAATCGTTGTTGGTATCCCAGACGTGCCTACGGACTCGTTTCAGACCAGGACCCCATTGTTCTAGGCACTGTGTGACCGCAGAACAAAGAGACAACCCCCGCCCAAGGAGCTGACAAGCTAGGTGCTGTTGCTGTGTAAACTAGCACTAATAACGCGGGTACCCACCTCGACAATTACATTGTTTGTGTGATATGCACACTGATTGGAGAGTCTTGTTTACACCCCTATATTACTAAGCTAGCCTGTCTCACACTCCTGTCCTCTCCTGTGAGCTTGGGGGCAGGGGGGAAGGGCCACGGGCGGCCCCACAAGAGAGCCCAGGCGGAGGTAACCTCAGGCACAGCCACTGGACAGACCCACCAGAGAGGCAACTCGAGAGCAGAGCTGGTTGCTTTGTGCAGAAGCAGCCGGCTTAGGGCAGCATCACCCTCGCAGAGGGGCCCGTCAGGCACGAGGCTTAAAGAAGGTCTGAGCTTGAGAAAGGGTCTGTGGGAAATTCCCCCACGATCGTGCTCAGCTTTCGTGTCCCTGTTGTAATGCAGGCGCGATCCCCTCCCCCATCTCGATTCACCCCAGCTGGGGGGCAGATGAAGTAAAGGATGTGCCCATGTTTGGCTACCCAGGGAGCGGGGTCTCCCACTCGCAATGAGGTGGACCCTCTCAAACAAGCCCCCATTGCAGGGAACAATGTGTGTAGTCGGGGGGGGGGGGCGCTGAGAGCCATTGAACCAAACTATAAACCCTGCACATGATGGCAGCCCCCCTAGTTCCAGCACCCCTGTCCCATTGGCACCAACTCTCTCTAGGCAACTGCTGCCCTCCTGTCACTAGCAATAGCAGGCGGCCTCCCTCCTGTGGCAGAATGAGGGGTGATGAGACGCTCTGGATACAGAAGGCTGCGAGGGAGAGGCAGAGACTAATGCCCTGAGATTGCTATGGGACCCCTTTCTCCCTTCCATTCTCAGCCTGCCCTGTGGCGCGCTCTGGGCACAGCCAGTGTGTAGGAGGCTCGAAAGCAAAAGACTTTCTCTCGTCATCTTTGCTTAAATGGCTGTTGAGCGGAGGAGCTGGGAGACTCTCCGAACCCTGGCTCGTTCCCCTCCTGCCTCTCCCTGGCTAGGTCTCCTTGATGCATGTTCATGAACTGAGCACTTGTTCACAGTGGGGTACGGGGAGGAAAAGGATCCTGGAAGCTACCTAGTGCTGGGTGCACTGCCCCTGGTTCTGATCTCTTACGTTGGTCAATCGGGACTTGTGGAAGTGAAATCGGGCTCTGGGCTGGGAGTGGGGGCGGGAGACAGATGGACCAACAGGGAGGAAGAAGTTGAGAAATGGCCTCGGTACCGTATGGTACCAGCCACGAACCCTGCTGTATCGCTGCTCCTTTGGACAGCTGCGATGGTATCTTCTGTACTAGTTGTGTGTAATGGGCACCGTGGAGGGGAGGTGGCGTTAGTCTGTCTAGTATCCCATCTCCGCTACACAGGGGCGGGGGATGCTGCAGAGAGAACCATGGGGGATATTGGAGGATAAAAACCTATGTCCCACAGCTGTCAGGGCCAGGTCCACATCGCCTGGTCCTGAAGTACAGGGCAAGTGCCAGCTGAAGACGCCAAAATGGTTAGAATAACCGAGGGCACAGTCTGTCTCAAGTACCCCACAAGGGGGGAGGGTCCCAGAGGCCAGCTCCAGCCAGAACCCAAGCGTCTACACTAGAGCCCTGAGCCCCGTGAGCCCGAGTCAGCTGACCTGGGCCAGCTGCCGGTGTTTAATTGCAGTGTGGACGTACCCCTAGTGACTTGAATGACCTGACCCCACAATAGGCGGGTTATGCTGCGTTTGAGTGGCTTGTCCCCAACTGCCATCCCCACCCCCAAAGACGTGTTATGAGACCTCCCCTCCCCTCATTGCACGTGTGGCTTCATTCGGTCCCAGGGAAGGGCTGTGCTCACACAACACCCTCAGGCTGCGCAGCTCAGGGGTTGGTCTCTGGCTAGAGTGGGTGAAGATCTGCCCTAGGATGGGCCAAGCCTTGCCCTGACTCCGGGCACTCCCCCGGGGTCCCAGAGGCAGCTTGGAGTTCAGCCCAGAGTGTCTGTGCAGCGCAAGTTGTTTTTTCCCCTTTCAAACTCAAAGGAAAGGCAGCGAGGGCCCCCAGTGAAATGAAAATGACTTTGCCCTGGACGATTCCTCACTCCAGCTGCTCGGCAGCGTATCCCGCCTGTGTCCTAGAGCAGCGCTGGTTAATCTCCCTTGTGGTTCTGCAGTTCTGTGCATGGAGATGCAGTGCCAGGAGCCGAGCCTGCTTCATGCTGCAGGGGAGAGCTGCTGGCGCCTCCCTCAGAAATATTCCCCCTCTTGGGCTGGGATCTATCATTCTGGGCCCTTACGTGGGTGCCCGCCCCGTCATGGTGTAAACGAAGTGGCCTGGGGTGGGGGTGCTGCAGAAAGGAGTGGGGAACCTCTTGATTTCTTTCCCCTCCGAAACCAGGGAGGGAGGCAGCGCCACTGGGCAAACAGACTTCCACTACAGGCGCTTTGCTGGGACCGTTTGTATGTCGTCCCTGAAATGTATCCTGGGACTGCGGGGGCTACGAGTTTCAAAGGAGACTAGAGAGTTAGGTGCCCAGCTCTAATTGGATGTCAATGGGCTTTGGGTGCCTAACTCCCTTTGGCACCTTTGAAAAGCCCAGCCCGAGAGTAACGAGCAGTGTGGTGTTGGAAATCAGGGTGGGAAGGTGAAGATCGTGGGGGTCTCCTCTCCTGGGAATTAACTTACACATACACCTGCCATTTGGTGCAATCTGGCTCATTTTAAATGCAAAATAATGTTCTATGCCAATATTTTGCTGAGCCCCTGAGTAAGCTGCCCCTGGCAGGGAGGGTGTATTGCTGTCTCCAGAATCGGGATGACTCCCTCAGAGAAATGGCTCCAACCCTGTCCTTCATGCTGGCGGTGGAGTGCGAGCAATGTTAACCCTTTGCACACGTCGCTGCAGCGTGGGACGGAGCTGCACTGCAGAGCCAGGAGGGTTAAATCTCTCAGCATAGGATGGACCCTCAATACTCGAGTGGATTATTCTTTATTCTTTTGCCCTTTTATTTGTTTGGGCTGAATTGCAGAGAGCTCACTTTGTATCAGTGTAGGAGAGAATGAGCTAATGCTGAGCGCCTGCTGCACAGGCAAGCCAGGACTCTGCTCCTGGGAGCTCCTGTTCTTCGCCTTGGGGTCTGGCTGGGACTCGGCTCCCTCCTGCCTTGCTGGAGCTGGTAGGTTTCCCCTAGGCCAGGACGTGGCCCCTGAGGTCCTGCTCGTATTGCTGCAGGGTCCCCCTGGCCATCTGGAGGGAGGGGGCACTTCCCCTGCGTACAGAGTGAAGCTTATTCCAACTGTAACTCTGATTGTTTTTCTCTGGAATGCATGAGAGTTACTTGAGTCCAGCCAACAGGCTGCTGTTTGGCAAGCTGCCTGCTCTTTTCTTTGTGCACTAGAGAAGCTGAGTGAGAACTGGCTTTCGGGAGTAAAAATCCAGAATGTGCATGGTTTGGGGGATCTGAGACCATTTGCTTTGGCATGCAAATCCTTCTATTCCAAGCACAAACAGTAGGCCACATGTGAAGCAAGCGATCCTGCCTTGAAGGAACTCTTTAATATTCACATTCCAGTTGCAACTAAAAGAAACTATGTCGGGACTTGGGGGTGGAGGGGGAAATTTTCAAAAGCATGTAAGTGACTTAGGAGGTAAGTCCTATTTTTAAATCTAGCTTAGGCCGTTAGGAGCTAAGGGCTAGTCAACACAATGCAGCAATGCACACTAGAGAGGTGTGAATTCTGCAGCTCACCAACATCTTGCACAATAAAGGGTCCATGCAGACGCTTCAACAGTATTGTGTTAATACACAATAGGGAACTTTTAGTGCGTGCCAACAGGGCCTAGGAGGGCCAATTAGTGAGCAGCACGTTGGTGCGCTTTCGAATTCACACCCCTCCAGTGTGCATTGCCGCACCGTGTAGACCAGGGGTCGGCAACCTTCGGCACGCGGCCCATCAGGTAATCCGCTAGCGGGCCGCAAGACATTTTGTTTACGTAGACTGTCTGCAGGCACAGCCCCCCGCAGCTCCCAGTGGCCGCGGTTCACTGTTCCTGGCCAATGGGAGCTGTGGGAAGCAGCGCAGGCCGCAGGGATGTGCTGACCGCCGCTTCCCGCAGCTCCCATTGGCCGGGAACGGTGAACTGCGGCCACTGGGAGCTGCGGGGGCCGTGCCTGCGGACAGTCAATGTAAACAAAATGTCTCATGGCCCACCAGCAGATTACCCTGGAGGGCCGCGGGCCGAAGGTTGCCCACCCCTGGTGTAGACAAAGCCCAAGTCTCTCTGCGGGTATGTCTACACTGCAGTTAGAGGGGGTGTAGTTCCCACCATGAGCCGACTAACACACGCTGTCTCTGCTTGAGCTAGCATGGTCAAAATAGCAGCGTGGCCATGGTGTGGGCAGCAGCTCCAGCCAGCTGCCTGGGTCCATACCTAGGATCTCAGGTGGGGTCGTGCTTGGGTGGCTAGCCCATGCCCGAGCCACTGCCCATCCTGCCATGGCCATACTGCTATTTTTAGTGGGCTAGCTTGAGCAGAGCTACGGCTTGTAGGTCTACCCGAGCTGGGAATTACACCGCCAGTTACAGTGTAGACACAGCCTGAAAATCAAGGGAACGTAGGAGCCTAAGTCACTTAGGCGTTTTTGAAAATGTTACCCACCGGCTTTGGGTTTGTTGGGAGCTGAGATTGATAAACTCACTGCATCTCCACCCTGGGTGATTTTCCATTAGGTGAAGTAGTTTGCTTTGGAATCCTTCCCTGAGAATTGAATTTCAGGGGACGGGAGTCGGGGGAGATTCTTGGACTGCCTCCTCAAGTTGGCATCTAATGCAGGAACACTTTTGATTTGTAGTAAAGGGAAGGAGGAGATGAATTGGGACCAGATGATGATACCCTGATGATGATACCCTTGCTCCAGCTAAGTAACCCCTTGCTCCACAGGTACTCCCATTGCCTGCAGTGGGACTAGCCAAGGAGTAAGGTGCTACTCAAGGTGAGTAAGTTAATGTGGGAATCTGTCCCTTAATTCAGTGGCTCTCAACCTTTCCAGACGACTGTACCCCTTTCAGGAGTCTGATTTGTCTTGCACACCGCCAAGTTTCACCTCACTTAAAAACTGCTTGCTTACAAAATCAGACATAAAAATACGAAAGTATCAAAGCACACTGTTACTGAAAAATTGCTGACTTTTTAATTTTTACCATATAATTATAAAATAAATCAATTGCAATATAACTATTGTACTTACATTCCAGTGCATAGTATAGAGCAGGGGTAGGCAACCTATGGCACGGGTGCCGAAGGCGGCACGTGAGCTGATTTTCAGTGGCACTCACACTGCCCGGGTCCTGGCCACCGGTCCGGGGGACTCTGCATTTTAATTTAATTTTAAATAAAGCTTCTTAAACATTCTGAAACCTTATTTACTTTACATACAACAATAGTTTAGTTATATATTATAGACTTATAGAAAGAGACCTTCTAAAAAGGTTAAAATGTATTATTGGCACGCAAAACCTTAAATTAGAGTGAATAAATGAAGACTCGGCTACACCACTTCTGAAAGGTTGCCGACCCCTGGTATAGAGAGCAGTATAAACAAGTCATTGTATGAAATTTTAGTTTGTACTGACTTCGCTAGTGCTTTTTCTGTAGCCTGTTGTAAAACTAGGCAAATATCTAGATGAGTTGATGTACCCCCTGGAAGACCTCTGTGCACCCTGGGGTACGTGTACCACTGGTTGAGAACCACTGCCGTAACTCTCTCCCCCCGTTAGGGTTGCTATATGATTTTTCACTCTTTCTCCTCGGCGCAGGCTCGGTGTTCGGATGGAAAGGAGGTGGGATTAGATGTTTGGCTGCGTGTGTGTGTTCTCTCTGCGTGCTGTACTGACTTTGGTCAGATAGCCTGTACGCCAGGCTCCAACTGAACTGCCCAATAAATACACAGACTTCGTTTTTAGCGAAGGAACTTGGTTAGATTTGTTGCCGAAGAAGCACGGTGCTAATGCCCTGGCACAATGGTTACAGGTTACAGGTACCTGGTTACAGGTACACTAACACGTGTATGCTTGTGGCAATGGACCGGCTCAGGCAGTGGTGGGATTTTCCACTGTTCCTTCGGCCAGACAAAGACACTCCCTTCGAGACTTTATTTTATATGTTAATGCAAACAAGTTAAGTACTGCCCCTCTGACGTAGTTAGTGATACCCTCTGACGTAGTCAGTTATCACCCATCACCTTGTACATTTGTATTTATTACACTGTCATCCTGACCTGATCTCTAGGATGGGTCAGCATGTTCCTGTTATCTGTGGGGAATGTGCTGGTATCAAGGTGTTCTGGTACCACCCTTCTGGAACGTATCTGCGTGAGTGCTCTGGGCCTAGCACGTAGGGTTGCCAAGCCTCCAGGATTGTCCCGGAGTCTCCAGGAATTCAAGATTAATCTTTAATAAAAGAGAATGTCATTTGATGAAACCTCCAGGAATTCATCCAACCAAAGTTGGCAACCCTACTAGCACCTCTTAGGAATGTTTGTTTTTGCAATATTAGCCCCGTTCTTGCCAGATTCTGTGAGCAGCGCCTGCCTCTAGCTCACAACCTGACTTTGCTTTATATTAGCAAAGCTTTGACCACTACTTTAGCCTAGGCCTCAGGCCTCATACCAGGCCTTTGATACAAGGGCTTATGTCTCATGCTCTCTTCCTACTACATTCCCCCACTTTTTGTCTTTTTATGAGGTGGACGTTTACCCATCATCCTGGGAAAGCATAATGCATGGACTGAAGATGACCCAGTGGGCTAAACACTGTTATGTGGTCACCTTACTTTACCATTTACAGATTCATGCCCCATCTGTTCCTTGGTTTGCACATTTGTTCGTACGACTGATGGACAGATTTTATTTTCCAATTATGTGTAGTTTTTTATGATGGGCCTGGGAATGTGAGGCCCAGGACGTTGATTGAGGAATGTAGTTTTATAATTGCTATGGTATTGTGGTTTGGCCCAGATAGCTACACACTCCTATTAGGCAGGAGCGCCGCCAGCTTTTCTGGTGCCCTAGGCGGCGGAAGGTCCCGCCCCCAAAATTCCACCCCCAACAGCGGCGGCGGAAGGTCCCGCCCCCAAAATTCCTCGGACATCCGGGGCACCGGCGCCCCCCAAATACTAGTGCCCTAGGCGACCGCCTAGGTCGCCTAATGGGTTGCGCCGGCCCTGCTATTAGGGCATTTACAGTTACCACCTCTATTATTATTATTGGTAGTAGGCTGAGTGTTTGGAAATACTAGGATAGGTATTATAACAATGTGTTTTACAATGCTATGAATATAGGGTGACCAGACAGCAAGTGTGAAAAATCGGGATGGGGGTGGGGGGTAATAGGAGCCTATATAAGAAAAAGACCCAAAAATCGGGACTGTCCCTATAAAATCAGGACATCTGGTCACCCTATATGAATATGAGAAGTAAAAGAAATGTGGAGTATTGGCATTACAAATGAGGTCTTTCCATATACATTTTTGTAATTGGTTGCTACACAGTACTGTCCATTGGGGCCGGCTTTAGGGTGATTCACCCGATTCCCCCGAATCGGGCCCCGCGCCCCTAAGAGGGCCCCACATTGTCCCTAAGGACCCTTCGCTGCCGTGCCGCCAAAAGCCACCGGCAGCCAATAGAGCTGCCGCCGAAGTCCCGCTGCTGTCTTCGGCGGCAGCTCTTTCGAATCAGGCCCCGCAGTGCCTAAAGCCGGCCCTGCTGTCCATTCATGTTATAGGTTACCCTTCCTGCTGGTTGTTACCCTTTGGTAAGCTTTACTGGGCAGGAAACAAGAACGGCTAGCTTCTCTGTTCCATTGGTTGCATGGCTTCGTGATACACCAGTAGTTGACGTAGATTCAGTTGTTTTTTATGGATGGTGTTTTTTAGATAACCTACTGAATGGATAGTAACCGATTTGTTAAATATTGCTGTGCCAGGATTTAGTATTGGTACCCAGACACTGAACAAGATTGTTTTGAATAACATGTGCCTTACTTAGGATGCGTTGTCACTGACCCCAAAGTGTGACTGGTACTACCAGGGAATTTTTTCACCCAATTTGAAGTTACTACGTAACGTCTTTTTTTTTTTAACCAATTTGGGTTTAGTTTTTTTTTGCCTTCATATTGTTTGCTGCCATTTATTTGTTGATTTTTTTTTACTTGTGTGTTGGTTAAACAGTTTAGCAATATTATGCACATTGTAAATGTTGTACAGCAATAATACAACAACACAGCAATAATACAGTTGCTTTTACACAGTAGCCAAATTTAAATTAAATGACAGTTTAACCTGGTTCAGCTAGTGGTTTCTAGCTGATTGCCAACTTAATTGTTCATATATGGTAGACTGAGGTGTAGTTGACCAGTTTTTTATTTATACTTTATTTTTATTTTCTTGATGCTTGGGGGTTTCTTTACTGTGTATTGATATCTTCTGATGTCTTTGGGGGGTGATATTTTTTGGGAGGGGGGTTGGTCTGTGGGATGCAACCCTAAATAGCTTAAGTTAGTTAACATCATAAAGTCTTTTGTTTGTTTTACATTTTTCTTGTTTTTAGTAACCCAAATTTAATACACTTATTAACTTAGTGTGTTTACAATGCAATAGGGACCACGCTTTTTATAACACAAGCTATACTTTTGCAATTGTTGTATAGACATTCATTTTTCACTTGAGGTGCATTACTGATATTTTATGTACTAAATATAATGTTTAACTGCTTAAATTGATGCTTACATTTTTTTATGAGAAGGTGTATTGCTTTCCCCTGCTGATCTTTGTTTTAGCAAAAGAGGTAATGTTAGAATTTTTACCCAAGCGTTTTAGAGTTAATTTGCTTGTGATACCAATTTCACTTTTGTTAACTGTTTAGAGGCACAAACGTTAACCACTACTTTCCTTGAACATAACTTAAAAGAGAATAAAAATGAAACCAAAATGAATTTTAAATACAGGTTTATGCAAATATTTTGAGGCTATTAAATTGATGACACTTGGTTGTGTTTGGGAGACAAAGGTGGAAACCTGTTGAAATTGTTTGGTTAGCTTTATGCATAAATTGGGGGGGTTTTTTAAACATTTTTTCTATGATGTTCCTATGACGATATATTTAATAAGGTGCAAACAAGTTTATAAAAACCCAAATAAGAAATTGACATTTTGTTAATATTACCTTAATGTTGAGGTTTCCCTTACATTTTTTTTTTTGTTTAAATAAAAAACCTGTGATTAGGTTGCTCCTGGGGCCAGGTTTACACTACACACTTACATTGGTATAACTACGGGATAAATCCACACCCCTGAGCACCGCAGTTATACCAACCTAACCCCCAGCGCAGACAGCACAGGGCTTCTCCCGCCGACATAGCCACTGCCTCTCGCGGAGGTGGATTAACTACACCAACGGGAGAAGCTGCAGCATTTTACGGTCATCTCCGCCAGGCAGACTTTGGCTCATGAAGATACTTTGAAGAACAGCAGCCAGAGCCTTTGCTGGTGTAAATCAATGTAGCTCCATAGAGTTCAGTGGAATTAAGCTGATTTACACCAATCAAAGAATTGGCCCCAAATTTTCCTTACCGGGACTTTATTCCGCATCTGCTCTAGTTAAGCTGGAAGAACTAGACAGTGGGAGAGTTTGCAGAGGGACAGAGGAAATATAGCTTGGGATGATTTCAGGGTACAGCCAGGCTTTGAAACACAGCTCTCGAGAGGATACCTGTGCTGAATGTTTTGTATCAGGGTGTCTAAGTCATTCAGATCTCTCTATAGGGCCCATACTTAGCTCTGTCCACGCTCATGTCTTTCTCTCTCTCTCTCTCTCTCTTTTTTTTTTAAATCCCCCTTTACAGATAGAGAAGCTCAAGATCCATTCAGAGCCTAAAAACTAGTCCGCGGAGATGTCTGTGAAGTGAGCCAGTTCCCAAGCACAAGATCAAGGGATGGTTCGAGGCTGTCATGTCTCCTCTCTAATGTTTTGTCCCTGTGACCCTCTTCAGCAGAGAGATGCCTAGTTCTGTGCCTGCTCCCGCCAGCCCAGCCTTCTGTTGGTGACACGCTCTTGCTGTCCCAGTGAAAGTTACCTGGGCTGCTGGCGTCATTACCTTACAAAAGAGAGAGAGAGAGGAGGGAGGAATGAATGAATGAAATTATGCTGGCGAAGGCAGAGCTGGAACTGATGTGCAACGACTGATGCTCTGCAGATTTTGCAAGAAGGCAAGTCATTCCAGAGCCACCAAGTTCCTCCTTGCAAGCAGAGATAAGCTGTGCTCTCTTCTCAGCCACTAATCTCTCTGCTCAGCGGTGGGCTAGTCTGTGCTCAGTGGGTCTAGAGGGCTTGGGCTGCAGGCTAGAAGACCAAGGGCTACAATGGAAGAGAATGTGTTCAGTGTTCAGCAGATACAGCCCAATGTCATTTCGGTGAGACTCTTCAAGCGCAAGGTTGGGGGTCTCGGGTTCCTGGTGAAGGAACGCGTCAACAAGCCCCCGGTAATCATCTCCGACCTGATCCGGGGAGGGGCAGCCGAGCAAAGCGGGCTCATCCAGGCTGGGGACATTATCCTGGCAGTCAATGGCCGGCCCCTGGT
This sequence comes from Platysternon megacephalum, assembly GCA_003942145.1. NCBI lineage: Eukaryota > Metazoa > Chordata > Testudines > Platysternidae > Platysternon > Platysternon megacephalum. The sequence continues at coordinate 3,092,609 of QXTE01000130.1, read as the reverse complement.
GGACATGAGCTATGAGAGTGCCCTGGAGATCCTGAGGAGCATCGCCTCAGAGACCTATGTGGTTCTGATCCTGAGAGGTCCCGAGGGCTTCACCACTCATCTGGAGACCACCTTTGCCGGTGATGGGATGCCAAAGACTGTTAGAGTAACCAGACCTTTGTGCCCAACTGCCAAAGCGGTCGACTTGTCCAATCCAAGCATCCACGGCAGAGATCTGCAGCAGGGTGCAGACCATACCATGGGCTCGGCTAGTTCAGCATGGGCCAGGGAGAACGGGCAGGAAGCAGAGTCCCTTGTGCACGTCAATGGTGTGGTTACCAGCACCAAAGGCGAGGACTCTTTGAAGGGAAGGGACAATGCCAGTGCCAATCCTTGCCTCAATGGTGGGGTCGAAAACAATGAGCTGCTAAAAGAAATAGAGCCAGTCCTGAAACTCCTGAAGAGCGGCAGTAAGGAACTCAATGGAGACGTGCCAACCAAGGTGGAGACAAGAGATATAGAAGTCCAGGTGGACTGGTAAGTACCTATGTACATTTTTTACCTTTGGTATAGGTTATGGTGACATAAGTCAGATGGGTTTGGTGTGGTCAGGTTAGAGCCTTCTCCAGGTCACAGACCTATTGCCCACTAAGGCATGATGGTCAGGAGAGAGGAGGAGGGAAAACGAATGACAGCTAGAAAGGGAAAAGAGAGAAAATGTGAGAGAGGGAAATGGAGGTAAGAGGAGGACAGATGCGTGGGGGAGTAAACAAGAAGCGGGCAGGAAGCATGGGAGAACGGAAAGGGGAGAAAAAGGAGATTGGAAGAGGACAAAGGGATGGGAAAATAAAATTCCACGGACACCGGAGCTAGCACTGTGGTGTACCAGATTGGGCACTGGACAGGTATACGGCACACCTGGCTTCTATTGCTGGTTCTGCCACTGACATGCTGCATGATCTTAGGCAGAGTTCAGTGCCTCGGTTTCCCCATCTGTAAAAAGAAGCCAATGATATTGGCTCTCCTAGTACAGTGCTTTGAGTTTTGTTCATAAAAGATGCCATATAAGAGCTAAATCTTTTATTATTACAAGCCAAACCTTCCAGAAGGGACGCTCAGCTTGCTGTAAATGATGCTTCTAACGGCCACTGTATTTCAAAATGCTCTGTGCCTGTTCCAGACCCAGCTGTTAGAAGTCCAATCCTGCTCCTCCAGCAAGCAGTGGGAGTTCATCCACAGATTTCAGTGCGAACAGGTTTGGATCCTAGATGTGCAGCTCTGCTTCTCTATTGTTACACAAGCAGGAGAAATGCTATAAGCCGAGAGTCTTTAAAGTGCCCCCGAGAGCTTGAAAAACTACATTTCACTAGAATGTAATTGAGGAGCTGCGTAATTCCCCCCCTGTGTTTTTAATTGTTGTTAATTGTTCTGGTGTTTGTGCGCTCGCAGGAGCAGGCTCCTTCCCAATTAGCTCTCTCCTCCTGGCCATTTATTAGCAGTGATGCATTGCCATTTTCTAGGCCCTTTCCCCAAGAATCCCAAAGCATTTTACAAACATTTTGGGTACATCTGCCTAGCAAAAACAACCCCAAAGCAGTGAGTCTCAGAGCCTGGGTCAACTGACTGGCTCGAGGGGCTTGTGCTCTGGGGCTAAAAATAGCTGCGTAGAGGTTCCCGCTCAGGCTGGAGCCTGGGCTCTGAAACCAGGTGAGGAGAGGGGATGTCAGAGCCCAGGCTCCAGCCTGAGCCCAATGTCTACACTGCTATTTTTAGCCTGGTAGCATGAGCCTGAATCAGTTGACCTGGGCGCTGAGACTCACTGCCACTGGGTGGTTTTTGCCGTTTGGATATACTCTGAGTCTGCCAGCCCCCTTGTGAGGTGATGGTTGTTAATTTACAGCTGGGGAAACTGAGGCACAGAGCAGTGAAGGCCAATGTTTTCAGAAGTGGGTCACTGATTTTGGCAATCTGAGCGTTTGGGGACATGGCTTGAAATGCCGGCAGGCCTGATTTTCAGAGGTCCTGAGCATCCTAAATTCCAGCTGTAGTTAGTGGGATCTGCAAGGGCTCCACACCCCTGAAAACGAAGTTGTGGGTGTCTCAGGTTGCGCACTCAAAAACAGAAAGATGCAAAACCAGCGGTCGCTTTTGGAAACCTGTTGACCTAAGGGAGTCACCAGCATCACGGAGAAAGTCAGCGGCAGAATCAGCAGCAGTGGAACCCAGGAATCTTGACCCCTATACGCCTACTTGACTTGCTAGACATCAGTCTCTCTACGTCCCTCCTTTGTTCGCTACAGTGACATTGCAGCAACTTCTGGGGCATGTACTGTGATGTCACAAAGACTCACTGTGGTATTGCTGAAGAGGTAGGGAAGGCTGAGGAGACAGCCCCTGAGGATAAACCCAATGAATGGCTTGCCATGCTAGGAAGGCAATAAGCCAGGGTGAATCCAGCGCTTATATGGGAGTTGGCGGGTGAATTAGTCTAAGTTTGAAAGCTTGCAAGGGTTGGGAGCAGGGCAGTGGAGGGGCAAGCGACAAAAGGTACTGGAAAGCCACACAGCTGAAAGGAGCCTTGTCCTTTTAATAGTATCTAAAGGAAGTTGAAAATTTTCTGTAAAAATGGTTTAAGGAAAACTGTGGCTTTGAAACTTTTGAGAACAGTATCGGCTTTCTGTGGTAAATGTCAACTTTTTGACAAAACACTAACCTGAAACCAAAAAATATTTCTACCTGGAAATGCCCCCATGGTGCCTCCTGGGAGTTACAGCTTGGCTGTCTCGCGGCTCTGTTCTCCTCTCTGGCTGGGTTCACTACCTGGAGTACCTGACTCATTTTCTGCCCCCCCCCAAAAAAAAGTCCAACCAGCTCTAATAAACTCCACGATTAAACGTGCATGTTTTTTGTAAAATGCTGAATCAGTAGGTTTCATGCAGAATCACGGTGAGGGAAGGTGAACAGCTTCAACTCTCCGGCTTACGAAGAGAGGCCAAAGAGCAGAGAGAGCCGCCTCAGACTTTATTCCCGAGGGTCCTGAGCCTGTGAAATGCTGAGCCCCACCTGCAACAACGTACTAAGAGCCCTCAGCTCTCATTGACGTCCAGAGGAGCTAGGCTCCAGGCCTAGCTCCTCTGTGGAATCTGTCCTAAGCAGCTGTCCCAAGAACCAGCAAGAATTAGTGGCCCTGAAGAAGTTAGTGTTTAACTACCCCTGAAAGAGCACAGTAGCATCCTTGGGGAAGCTTTAAAGTGGCCTCTGGAGAGAAACTCTGGCCCAGGCTTCACACAGAGGCTAATATAAGGCTGAGAGGGAGCATGAAGCCCTGTAAGAATGAAAAGGGCAGTGGCATAATTCACTGCATTGTGGGTAAAATACTGGGGCACGGTGATGCTAGTGGTGTTAGACAGACATAGAAGAACAGAAACTCTGCAGGGAAACCGGCAGAGAGCAGCTCTGTGTGTCAGAGTGTTTTCACCCTCGAGAGAGACGTGGGACAGTCACCCCAATCCCTACCCACCACTACACTGGGCTGAAGATGGTCAACTCATTTCCTGTGCTATCTGCTCAGTTTAAAACAGGGCTGGTGCATTGGGGAGGCCTGATCATACGGAGAGAGACACTGGGACAAGCCCAGAAAGCCCAGGGAGACTGGACAGCAGGATTCTGCAGTGGCAGACGCCATTGAAATGCCTATAAAACAAGTAACCCTTAGAAGAATTAGACAGTGGTTAGGTGCAGCTGTGACACCTTGGGCTGTGACCTCTTCAGATCTCCAGTTGGGCCTAGTCAGAGTGGGAATGGGAGATCTCCAGGTGAATCCCAATTATTGCAGGTGCTGATGTTTGCTCTTTCGTCCAAGATCAATACCAAACATACGCCTCCATATGGCGTTAAGGATGTTAAAGAGGCCATCTTCTGGATAAGAGCTAAAGCTGAGGTGCCGATCACTCATGGTCACTAAAGGTCTGGTGGTACTTAGTCCCAGAGTGAAGGTGTTAGTCTCAGCTAGAGTCTAGTGTGAGTAATTGTGTTCTGCCTACCTAATTTCACCCCCCCCCCCCGCCTTTGTAACTGGGTGCCATGTTGTTCTCTTCCTGAATCATTGTGTAACATTGCACATGTTGTTAAGAGGCTGCTGCGTGGTCCAGAGATGGCGGCATTTCAGGATAAAGCCAGTTCCCTTTTGCAGAGCTTTGGGGATTCTTTGGAAGAAAACGAATGGTGCAAATGTGGAGTTTATTAATAATGGGTCAAGTAGTGAGGGTCTTACTCAGGACAGTCTAACTCTGAAATCAGTGAATGTTTTTCCTGAGTAAAAAGTGAGTAAGAACCTCAGGGTTTTGACCCACTACTACAATATCATACGTAAGTGTAACACCGAAAGACCCCGGTTGTCAGCGAGCGGGGTTGAACCTGGCACCTCTGACGCTAAATACATGAGCCTCTACTGCATGAGCTAAAAGCCACATGGCCTTTAGCTAAGGCTGTAGAGCAGACTCATTAATCTCTCTCTAAGTGGTCTCGGTGCCACTAGATGGGACAGAATACCCCCCCCCCCAGGAGGTGTGTGGGTTACATAAGGGATACAAGAAGTCAGTTAGACTGCACCTGGCAGGAGGTGGCTAAATTGCATCCTACGCTTCCTTGGTCTGTATTCACCTGGGAAGATGCCTCAGATATTAGATGCCATCCATCCACTGCTGTTTTCTGGATACATGCTCGCCCTGTGTATTTCCTGTCTGTCCTCGGGGTGGGCTATAACCACAGCTGAGTGTGCGCTGTTCGGGGCAAACCAGCTGTAATGGAGTTAATATAAAAATATACCCTGGAAGTGGGGAGAAGCAACCTCTCATCTAACAGGGTCTCAGCAGGCTACAGGGTAGAAATAGAGCACAATTCATTCATTGCCAGCTAACCTTGTTCTATTTTTGACCCTCAGCCAGAAGAGAATTGTCACATCCCATTTCCTTTTCATGTTGCCAGCATTTATATTGTTTAACCCTCTGGGTTGTTTTTTTTCTTTTTCTTTTCTCTCTAAGGCCCGTTCCTTAGCTAGATAGAAACATGGCAGTTTTAGGCAGTAAGGGCCTAAAGAACAGTAATGCCACAGTAAGAGGTAGACTGGTGTGGCGGATGGAAGTTGTTTCACAAAGGATTTCGAAATCTGGCTTCATTCTGTACCTGAATAAAACCCAACATTTTTTAAATTCTCCATGAAGGAAAATTCTGGGGAAAAAAAATCATTTGGGAGCAATCAAAACATTCAGATTTTGACTTTTTCATTTTGTACTATGATATACATAATATTATAAACACATTTTTAATAATTAAAAACAAAAAATTGAAACACTTCTTTCTCGAAGTGTTGAAACAGGACGTTTCGAGGTCAGAATGGCTTTTCTTGTTTTCCTCTAAAACTAAATTCCAGTATAAGTTACCCACGTTCGTAAAGTGTTTTGATTTTGAATCTGACCGAGTATGGTTCTGTTGAAGTTTCACCTACCAGCCCTAAAAAGGCAGACTGCTTAGGACTAGTCTTACAGGATACTGTCATGTTTTTTCCCTGAGCGGTTACATTTGTTTTTGTGCCTTGAATTCCATCTATTCAAATGACTGACCTGCTTTATAGTTGAGAAACCCACTAGAGCAGGGGTAGCCAAAATCCTGTGCGTGGGTCCATATGGCCTGATACATTCTACAGTGTGGGTTGTCCGCTTCAGTGCAGATGTTCTGCCAGCAGGCAGCATTCCAGCCAGGCTGCTGTGCCCAAGAAGGGAGCATTGCATGCTGGGGGTCTATCCAGCTGCAGCTCTGTGTCAAAGATGGGAATGACTTCAGTGTGCTGTCTGATGTGTTTAAGGTACTCCGTGCAGTCTCCTGCAAGCTGGAAGGTCATGTGCTCTAGTGATATGGGTGAGTCATCAGGAGACCTGGGTTCTATTCCAGACTCTGCTATTGATTCACCAAGTGGCTTTGGACAAATCACTTGACCTCTTGGTGCCTCAGTTTCCCCATTAATTAGGTCCTGTTTGTAGAGTTCTTTCAAATGATAAAACTCTCTATAAAATACTTCATAGCAGCATCATTAAATTGCCAGGGAGGGAAAAATTGGAGCACACCCTGGCTGAGCTGGGGCTCGATTTACCTCCCAGGAACCTACGGCTGCTCTTACTGAGGTCCATGGCAAAGCTCTTCTTTACTTAATTGAGTCCAGGCTTTAGCCCTGGGGCTGGTGCAGCTCATGATGATTCACTGACCAAAAATAAGGGACGCTTGAGAATATGCAAGGTCTCGGTTCCCCGGGAAACAACACAGGAATACATCACCTGAGCATACAGAACTCTTAGGACCCTACGGGGAGTGAAGAGGGTAACCAAAGGCAGAAACTTTCTTGGGTATGTTGAACCATTGCCTATAAAGAGAAGAGCAGATGTGGGCAGCCATTGCTACCGTTCATGGCAGCCAGTGTTTGTTCTGCTCGCAGTCTGATGACTGGGCTGCTGAGAGGAAAATGTACAGCCAGAAAGTCACCAGGTACCAGTAATGATATGGAACAGGGGTCGGCAACCTTTCAGAAGTGGTGTAGCCGAGGCTTCATTTATTCACTCGGATTTAAGGTTTCGCGTGCCGGTAATACATTTTAACGTTTTTAGAAGGTCTCTTTCTACAAGTCTATAATATATAACTAAACGATTGTTGTATGTAAAGTAAATAAGGTTTTTAAAATGTTTAAGAAGCTTCATTTAAAATTAAATTAAAATGCAGAGCCCCCCGGACCGGTGGCCAGGACCCGGGCAGTGTGAGTGCCACTGAAAATCAGCTCGCGTGCCGCCTTCGGCACGTGTGCCATAGGTTGCCTACCCCTGATATGGAACATACCGATCACATGAATGAAAATAGAATTTAGTGTAGTAACCCTAACCCAAGTTTAAGGCAGGTGAAGGTGTTGACAGGAGGCCACAAGATTACCGCACCCCGCAACTCATATTCCAGCAGGGCTGAGCATATATTTATTTGATGTCCCCACAGGAAAAAAGAGCTTGACTGATGCCCGAGGAGAATTTCTCTACTGACGCGGTGTTGCAGTGATATGACTCTTTCCCTCTTTTGTTTTGTTTGTTCTGCCCCTTGAAATCTCCAAGGACTCTTCTCTCTACCGAGGGGATTCTCTCTCTCTCTCAGCTCTTTCACAGAGACCTTACTTTTGTCCTTTCTTGTTTGCTGACTTGCTTAATCTATAATAAGACATTCATGCTGACCATATCTTCTGGTTGCTCTTTGTCTATTGGAAACCCAGCTGGGGAGAACATTCTACGATGCAGTTTCTGAACCTGGCCAAACCCCGACCGATGACAATGGGAGTTTTGTGTCCGTAAAGGCTTTAGGGTTTGGCCCGATGTCTGTATTCCTCTAACACCCTCTGTAGTGAAGGGCATGTTCAGAACCTATTCAGTACCTTTAACAAACCCTTATTAAATACAAAGACACGTCTCAAACTGCCAAGCGCAGCCACCGCAGTTACTTATTTGTTAATCCAAAATCTTAGCATAATTCCTCAGTCTCCTCCTCAGGGCACGGGATCCACGTATTGTTCCGCACAATGTTCTCTTTAGGGAGGCTTTTGTTCTTTGCATTCATATATTTTAAACGCTCCTTTATCGCTTAGGAAGCTGTTCTCACTTGGATCATTTGTGATCCCTGGGTTCTCTCTGCAAGAGCAGCCTCAGCATGCGGGCCTTGTTCCATCTTGGGGAACTGCCCCCTGCCTCTTTGCATGCCCTGTTCACATCTAGTTGGATGTGGCGTTCTCCACGTCTTCCCGGAGACTGCTGCAGAATGCTGCTGTGTGCTGCTCCCTGCCAGCCCCACATTGCTATGTGCAGCATGGGATTGCCTCTTTCTGTTGGTGTGTAAAATGCTTTGAGATCCTTTGGCCTGACTGCATAGAAAAGCATGTTCTTACTTCTGATCTCTGACGCTGGTTTGATCCTAGGTAATGGAGAAAATAGACTGGGTAGTTGGTTCTTCAGCATTGCAGACCGTAAACTGCTACCTGCCGTAGCTGGCTGTGACCGGAGCAGAGGGTGGCAGCTCCTTCTCAGCCTGAAATATTCCCCACAGCAGGAAATGCCACCTGAGAATGTGGAAAACCCAGAGAGAGAGTGAAGGAGAATCACTTACAAACTACCCTGTGGCCCATATTATTGATGGTGGTGGGTGATTCTGCCGGAGGAAAGCTGATGGCAATGCCCCAGGGCAAAGTGAGATGGGAAAAGAAACCTATTTCTCTTGCACAGCCGAGAAGAACTCTCTCTCTCTCTCTCCTTCTCATGCACACACAGAGCTCCCCTCCCAGCTCATACTGGCACAGACGCCTATAGCCAACATATGCTTTTCACGCACAAAGGATTTTGGCTGCATTCTGCCCGTTCCCAACAGCATCCTTCTGGTTACTGCACTAGGTGTTGCTTACGGCATCGGTGCAAAACATTAGACTTCCAAGCTCTTATTGGTTCATCCACATGAGCTGCCAGGAATCCAATCAATCAGTTCTCTCTCCTGTCAAGGCCAGGGAAGTTCGAGAACACCTACTGCCAAGCAAACTCAGTGGACCGAATAGGTGAATGGACTGGGCCTCAGAAGATCTGGGGTGAAATCCTGATACCAGTGAAGTCAATGGCAAAACTCCCCTTGGCTTCATTGGGGCAGCTTTTCAGCCCTGGGTTGTATCCACAGCTCTGCAACTGACGTGCTGTGTGCCCTTAGGCAAGTTCCTTGACTTTCCCTGTGCCTCTGTTTCCCCTCCCACACTCCTGAGCGACGTAGTTCTACCAAAGTAAGTACATAGTGTAGACATGGCCTAGGTGTCCATACAGTACCTAGTTCAATGGGGTCCCAGTTCCGGTTGGGACCTCATTGGTGCAACCCAGGGCTGCCCGGCAAGGGATGGAGGACAAAAGGAGCAGTTTGCCCCAGGGCCGCCGAATTGAATTTGAGGGAAGGGCAGCCTGGCCAAACCTGAGTTGCGCTGCGATCCCGTGCACCAGGTTGCAATGCCCAGCCCTGCAAGGACAGGAAGTGCCACTGCAGAGTGACTACAGGGCAGGCTTACTCCCCAGTGCCCCCCTTTCCCCAGGCCTCCCCTCTCATTGGGTTTGCCTCCTTGGTTTCTTGATTTCAGGGGGAGTATTCCTTTTAAAATCCTTCGTTTCCATAGTAGTCATTTTGGAAAGGGGGGGAGCCCTCAGTTTCAGATTTTGCCCTAGGCCCCCAAAATCCTCTGTGTGGTCTTGGTGCAACATGCATACAAATAAACAATAATAATAGCCTTGGAGGCATCAATAAGAATAATAGGGCTTGACTGTGCTAACGAACAGAGGATAAAAGGACGTATGGTCCAGTGGTTAGGGGCACTAGCCTGGGACTCAAAAGATGATCTGGGTTCAATTCCTGGCTCAGCTTGACTTCCTGTGTGACCTTGGATGAGTCACTTAGCCTCCCTGTGCCTCAGTTTTCCATCTGTACAATGGGGATAACAACCTTGCCCTGCGTCATGGGGGTATTGTGAAGGTAAATACACTAACGCCCGGGAGGGTGTTCGGATATTACAGTCACGGGGGGCCATATAACTACCAAAGCTCAGTCCCTGCTCGGAAGAGTTGTTGTGTTCTGTTCCTGTGATGTCAGCTCTTATGTACAGCCCCAGAGGGGTTTGTGGCATGCACAATAGGTAAACTGTGCCTCAGAAGCAGGGCCCCAGCCTGGCAGGCAGGAGTGGGGACAACACAATGCAGAATGTTCACAGTGGGGTTGATGCATGCGTTATTCTGCATGTAGCACATAGGCATTATTTTACAGTTGTCTTTGACTTTGAATGGACCAGATTAATGGTGGGTGAGGTTCTGTATTTTATCTGATCAAACCCCTTTCACGTCTGCATAAAAGCCAAGTTAGCAAAAGAACAATTTCCTCCTGGTAGAGGTGACAGATGGGAATTTCAATTAAAAATCCAACCCCTGTTGGGTTTGAATTCTGTTGGAAATATAAAGTGGAGGCTTTCCTCCCAAGGCTACCCGGTGTTTAGAAAATATCCCCAGGAAGTGGTGTAACATCTTGGGTGCTGGAGGGCTCAACTTCATTCCATAAATGAACTAGAAACTTCTGGAGTGGTTGGAAGAAAAAGAAATAAAACTGAATGCTGTTTTACCTCATTTATCCCAAAAGCCACATGCATGGGGAAAAACCTCCTGAAAGTTAATTTGCTGTGGGCATTTCCCTTCTTTTTAAGCTACAAGTGGCTTCATGATCAGGGCACCTATTCAAATTGTCAAAGTCAATTCTGCCTTGTGTTTTGTTTTGTTTTTTTAACAAAACCAGTATTTCTTTGTGTCACTCTTAAATTAAGTCTGATCCAGCACCGGTAACAATTGCAATGGTTTTTTTTCTTGCAGTACTTGTCTCTTAGCACATTAATCCTCCAGTCTTGGAAACATGAGTAATTTTACACGTGTGAGTAGTCTCACTTCCGTGGAATTCACTGTGTAAAGTTACTTACAGGCACAAGTGTTTGCAAGATCAGGCTCTCAAAGCATCAAACTACCTCTGAGAGCCATGTCAGTTTGTTGGTTCCCACTTATGTTCCACTTAAGCAACAAGTTTCCCCCCCACGCCCACCCCAACAAAACTATTATAGAATAACCACCATCAGCCCTATATTATATCCCCTTTCCTTCCAATCCTGTTTGTAAACTAGGGCCCCTAATTTGTTTTGATGCATTTGTATATTAAGAGCACTTCGATTATGCTCTTTGTTCTTATTCCATTGGACAGCATGGGGCAGAGGGCATTGTGTATAACTCAAATGCGCTCTGGCGAAAGGTTCTCCACTCTTTATTGGTTCCCCCGGTGGCTGGTGTTGGGAGTGGTAGCACGCCGGGTGGCGAATGATAGGGTTAGGAATACGTCTTCCCTGGAGTGCAAAGGTGTAAACTGGATGATTATCACTTCCCTACCTTGGCCTAGTGAGGACTTCAACTTCCTGCCAATTTTAGGAATTGGGCTTTTTTACGTTGCAAAACTCCCATTGCTTGTTGTCGAGCTAACACAGGGTGATCCTTTGCCAGTGTGGGGAGTTTCCAATTCCTCCCCTCAACCCCGCCCCTTCAAACTCTTGCAAGTTTTCAATCCCGCGGGAAGCTGCCCAGAGCCAGTCCTGTATCTAAGCAATTGGCAGAGGGTAGCAGTGGTTGCCTGCGGCTCGGATTCACCCCCCATGCGTTAGGCAGGGAGGTTTTGCTCTAAGGGTGAGCAGTCTGAGAGCTCTGATGGGGAACAAGCTGTGTGTGGCTCTGGGAACGAAATGACTAATATTCCCCACCCTCAGTTTCAGGGAAGTGGACAAGTCCCAGAAACCCGTGCCAGCCGGGATGGAAAATGACCGAGTTTTCAATGACCTGTGGGGGAAGAGCGACACGCCCGTCGTCCTGAACAACCCCTACTCGGAAAAAGAGCAGGTAGGCACCGGTGTCTTGTGGGGTGATTAGTGGGGGTGGGAGCTGGTGTAGAAGCATAAGATTGGCTGCAATCCGCTTGTAATGGCTGCTCCATGTGGGAAGGGAGCACATGCAGGGACTGATCCTGCTCCCTCAAAGGCCATTGATTTCCATGGGAGACGAGGAGCTCAGCACCTTGCAGGTTGGAGCATGGGGTGTGCCCTAAGACAGGCTGCTGCTGCCCTGAGAGCAGTGGGCTTTTATAGCCAATGCAAGTCTCCTTTCTCTTAAAGCCACAGTCACGCGCGGTCTGGCTCCTGGGCATAAGGTCGCATAGGAGGAGGTCACTGAAGCCTGAATCGCTCCTTTGGGTTGGGTTCCCATAGGAGCAGCATTTACCGTGCCCCAAGGTGCAATGCTCAAGCCCTTCTCTGAGCACATGACAGCACTGGCCCAATCTCCATTGTGTGGCCCAGTTACTCCAGAGCAGGGGTGGCCAGCCTGAGCCTGAGAAGGAGCCAGAATTTACCAATGTGCATTGCCAAAAAGCCACAGTAATACATCAGCAGCTCCCCCACCCTGTTCCCAGTGTCTCCCACCCACCAGTAGCCCCGCCGATCAGCGCCTTCCCTTCCCTCCCCATCAGCTGTTTCGTGGCATGCAGGAGGCTCTGGGCGGGAGGGGGAGGAGCGAGGGCACGTCAGGCTCAGGGGAGGGGGCGGGCAGGGGTGGAGTGGGGGCAGGGCCTGTGGCAGAGCCAGGGGTTGAGCAGTGAGCACCCCCCGGCACATTGGAAAGTTGGCGCCTGTAGCTCCAGCCCCGGAGTCGGTGCCTGTACAAGGAGCCGCATAGTAACTTCTGAAGAGCTGCATGTGGCTCCGGAGCCACAGGTTGGCCACCCCTGCTCCAGAGCAACCCCATTTGTTGCAATGGGATCACACTCGTGCAGCTGCGAGCTGAGTCTGGCCCGTTCAGTCCAGACGCCGTGTAGCTGGTGGGATCCCGTTGCTGCCGTAGGGCTGCAGCTTGCGCTGGGTCTGAGTCTCTGTAGAACGTTCCCCTCGGTGTGCAGAGCATACGTGGCAGAAGAACAGAGTCCAGCCCAGTCCTCAGCACAGCTGAGGGTCCCCCATGGTTCCAATCAGTGGCCAGAGTGGGACATGAAAAGAGAGCAGAATGGTGGTAAGCATGTTTCTCATTGCATTCATAGAATTTGATGTAGCCCTTCAGATAGTATTTACATCGTGCTTGTCATCTCCTAGCACTTTGCAAACATTCGTTGCTTCTCACACCCCCTTGCCGGATTGGCATTAGCCTCATGTTTGCAGACTGGACAGAGAGGGAAAGTGATTTTTCCCCACCTCAGTGGGATCGCACCAGGGATAAAGTAGTGTGTGGAATTTCTTCTGGACTTATTGGGCCAAATGCAGTTCTCAGATGGGACCAGTGTCAGAGGCAGGGCTCGAACTTGGCAGTTCCTGGCACCCAGCCCTGTGCTCAGACCATCCCATTCCCGTGGCTCCCTCAGCTGTAATTCTCGGAAGGCCATGCGGCAAAGAACACTTTCCAAAGGGAAAAACAGATGAACATTCAAATGAAGGAGTCCAGAAAACCAGTATTGCCTCTGCTCAGCTCAGTCACTTCCTGAAACAAAGGGCCTGACCTCCTACCCCCTTCCTGGCCAGGAACCATCGGCAGGGCAGGCACTTTTTGATGGAGTGCATGTAAGGCTATTTTTCCTTAGTACCTATATTGATCGGCTCCTGCCCTCTGGGCTGGCGTTCGACCACTCTCACCAGCCCAAGTCTTATTAATCTTTTATATCCATTATTTATATTCCAGTAGTGCTGGTCAGCATCAGGGGCTCGCTGTGCTAGGTGCTGTACTAACAAGTAGGGTGACATTGTCCCTGCTCCTAAACATTCACAGTACAAGAGAAGATGTCAAATAGCAGCGATTGTCACGGTCCTTCCACCGAGCCATGATCCGGCACTGGGCGGTGACGCAACTTGCTACTGTCACATAGGGATTCTGCAGCAGAGTTAGGAACATAACTCAGAGGTCTGGACTCCTAGTCCTGTGACCTACCTACTAGATAATTCTTTCTAACATAGCCTTGTTCTGTGCTGCTCCATCCTACACAGGGTCTCCATCGCTTGGTGCACTCCCTGCTCATTGAGAAGTACTAAGGTGCAGGGGTACTTGGTACCTTTGTGGAGAGCTTAACTCTCCACTGAGCCCTCAGCGTACTTAGTGAAGTGACGCAGTGCAGGCAGGCATTGTGGTGGACAATGATTTAGAAGTGTGGTATCTCCTTGTGCCTCCAGGAGACCTTTCTAAACATCTCAACCTGTTCCTGGAGTTTAAACCTCTCCGGGATGGGGGACACCTGCCAAAATTGCAGGGTAATGGGTTGGTTTTTTTGCTCTGTCACATCTGCTCTGATCTTTCTAAGGACAAGATCCACTGTCGAGTCCCTAAATAAAGATTTTTAAAAATAGACTGTAAGGGCTTTTAAATGTTTATTTATACAAAAACCACCCCAGCGCACAATCTAGGGGGGCGTGCACACAGGAAATACAGCTCTTACCCGAGGTTCAGTGCCTGGTTTAGACTGAGGAAAGCCAGACAGTTCAGAGTAAAGTCTGAAAATCTGTCCTTATCTCCCCCAAATGCAGCCCCATATTGCAGATGATCTGGTTCTCATAACAGCATAGCTGATCTTGCCATATGTGCTGTAATATTTAGGCACAAGGAGATGAGTCCAAGAACCACGACACACCTCACTCGGTTGCTAGAGTGACCTCCCTGTTTCAACCTGACTCTTTCCGCTTCGTTATCGGTGGGTGCTGTGACTCCTCTTCCAGCCAAGCTCAGGTTACTGCTTTGGTCCTTTCCCCTGTGCCTGGAAGCACAGTCTTTCTGTTTTCTTTGCTAAGCTCCTTGCATGGGTCTGTGACTATAAGCACTTTATAACCTTCTGTGTTCAGAGCTTAATTTCTCTCCATGTTAGTGCTGCTACAATCCCCAGTCTTAAGCTGCTATTAAACTCATTTTTTTCCACTAGATGTGCAGGCTTCCCTTTTATCCTTCTTATCCCTATCATTATACATCCTCCTCCACTAGCAGTTTTGGTCTCTCCATATGCTTACCGCTTCCACATCTCCTCTCCCTCCCTTCCCTGCCCCACCCCACCCCACCCCACCACAGCCAGACTTAGAACTTCTGCTGTGCCATTCATGGCTGGTCTGTGTGGGTTCAGGGCCGGGAGGGGTTGCATCGGAAGGTGTACCTTACAGCCTGTGACAGGAGCTGACTCAGCACCTGCCACTCAACTCCCCACCAATATAGGTTAATTGGGACCTAAAAGAGGATCAATTAACAAGTGGAGGGCTAATTAGAGGGGGAAGCAACCCCAGCCCCAGGAATTAGAACGAGAGCTCCAATTGTCTACTCTGCCCTAGAACCACCGCTCCTTGGGCCACTCTGAAATGCCCTCTGCACTAGGGCCATCTGTAGAGTGGAGAGGGGAAAGGCAGCAGCTGCAGTAGAGGCCCCCTTGTGCCGGGGGTATTCCCTGGCTGTGTGGTGCCTATACCTGCACTATGGCCCTTATGTGCCATCACAAAGGGATAGTATCAAAGGGGTAGCCATGTTAGTCTGGATCTGTAAAAGCAGCAAAGAATCCTGTGGCTTCACTTCAACCTCCCTGGACACACAATAGCAGATGTCAGGGTCACCGTCCTGCAGCAAAAAAACTTCAGGACCAGACTCCAAAGAGAAACTGCTGAGCTTCAGTTCATCTGCAAATTTGACACCATCAGCTCAGGATTAAACAAAGACTATGAATGGCTTGCCAACTACAGAACCAGTTTCTCCTCCCTTGGTTTTCACACCTCTACTGCTAGAACAGGGCCTCACCCTCCCTGATTGAACTAAACTCGTTATCTCTAGCTTGCTTCTTGCTTGCATATATATACCTGCCCCTGGAGATTTCCACTACTTGCATCCGAAGAAGTGGGTATTCACCCACGAAAGCTCATGCTGCAAAACCTCTGTTAGTCTATAAGGTGCCACAGGATTCTTTGCTGCTTTTACAGATCCAGACTAACACGGCTACCCCTCTGATACTTNTCCCTGCCCCACCCCACCCCACCCCACCACAGCCAGACTTAGAACTTCTGCTGTGCCATTCATGGCTGGTCTGTGTGGGTTCAGGGCCGGGAGGGGTTGCATCGGAAGGTGTACCTTACAGCCTGTGACAGGAGCTGACTCAGCACCTGCCACTCAACTCCCCACCAATATAGGTTAATTGGGACCTAAAAGAGGATCAATTAACAAGTGGAGGGCTAATTAGAGGGGGAAGCAACCCCAGCCCCAGGAATTAGAACGAGAGCTCCAATTGTCTACTCTGCCCTAGAACCACCGCTCCTTGGGCCACTCTGAAATGCCCTCTGCACTAGGGCCATCTGTAGAGTGGAGAGGGGAAAGGCAGCAGCTGCAGTAGAGGCCCCCTTGTGCCGGGGGTATTCCCTGGCTGTGTGGTGCCTATACCTGCACTATGGCCCTTATGTGCCATCACAAAGGGATAAACTCCCCTGTTTTTTCCACACACCCAAGCAAAGCAAACACTCAGGGGGCTGGATTGCATTCTCACATACATATGTAATAACCGCAGAAGGATCACTAATCGGCACACTTGGTGCTTATGATAACATGCTCTGTTGTAAAAAGTCTTTTGCATAATGCATGTGCGCCCCTGACTGCTACATTAATCTCTCCATTTGTCCCATGCCTGAGTCGCTAATATCACTGCTACCTAATTAAAACATAAAAGGCGCTAATATCACCTCCCTGACAGAACCCCGGATAACGTTTGGTTTCAAGCACGCAAGCCAATGAGGCTGAGTGGAGAGGCAAAAAGCACTTTGCATTTTTCTGCTGGTCATCTGCTTCTTTCCTGTCGCACTGCACACAGTTGCCAAGCCAAGCGAGAGAGGCTCTCTTGGGTGCTCTCTCCCAAGCCGTTAGAGGACCCATCCTTCCCTGTTCAGCGCGGCGTAATGAATCTCTGCCTCTGTCTTCCCCACTGCATCTAACACACTCCTTCAAGTACTTCACTAACCCCACCGAATTCCCCAAGGAAAAAAATCAACCACAACAGAGTATCTGAGGTGGGCTCAAGCTTGAACAGCTGGATCCAAATTACAAATAACCCAAAGGTCACTAGTGCTTGGCAGCTGGTTTAAAGTTGGGCCACTGCTGAAGACAGGAATATTTGTATAACTGCCTTTATAATGCTCTGTGAACATGTGGGTACTTGAGCTCCATGGTTCTGGTTAAAGATCTGCTTTCCGCATTCAGGAAGCATGAATTTCACAGTAATGCATAAGGTGTTTGCTAATTCGCTGCAGTGTGTTATGTCTGGTGGGGGTGGGGAGAAACCTTAATTTTGGGAGGTTTCAAGTGTCAATTTTAATTAAACTTTTATTAATCCTGTGGATGTCATGGGAACTTCATCCCCAGAGAAATAAAGGGCCAAATTCACATCTCAGTGCATTTCAGTGGTGCAGCTCTGGTGAATTCAGCTGGCATACGACAGTGTTCCTGGCCCACAGATGGTTGAGATTTGTTGAAGGAGGCAGGTGTGTAGGAAAGAAGATTACAGCGTGGCCATCCCCGAGCATTCAAAAATCACGAGTCAGGCCCCCAAAAGCCATGAGATTGGCTTAAAAATCCAAGATTTTGAAAATAATCAATGTTGGGGCTCTTCTGATTTGCCTCCAGGTTTTGAGCCTTTAGGGTTCACATTTTCCAATTGTATTCTGCAACCATGAGGGCTAGAGACACACGTTAAAACAATGAAAGCAGAGAGCGTCATTTAATCACGTGACTCCAGGAGCTGGGGAGACTACACACAGCCCAACAGAGCATGAGCAGGGATAGCGAGAGACTCCGGAGCCCGTGAGAACTAAAAGAATATGGTACAGTAGTATCAGATGGTGTTCCCTTTCTCCCCCCGACACGTGCACATGGAGGAAGGTACCAGATGCTGCACCTGATCCTGTTGTCAGTGAAGTGAGTAGCAAAATCCCCATTTTCCAGGGTCAAAGACACTTTAAAAAACTTAACTTGTCAAAGGTTTTTGTGAAATTGCCGCCGCCCAGCATCTAACTAGTACAATATAGTCATGTGGCTGCTGCTATCTAGCCTGCCTGAGGAACCCAGGCCAGACATGGCTACTCTTTCATATGCTGCAATGTGGTTTCAGAGCATTCCTAAACAAGAAGCGTGAGAAGAAGCTTTGGCTTTGCTGTTCTCTATGAAACACTTATGCCTTTCTGTAAAGCAGACACATTTTCACCTGGAGTAAAGTGATCTAACAGAACATTCAGAGGCAAATGCTGCTCTCATTTGCTGGAGCCGTTCCACTGAGAAGAGTGAGGTTGGCTTTGGATTTTCATCAGTGTGACCAAGAGCAGAATTCTGTATAGTGCAACGAAATGCAGAGCAGGCTGAGGCCCGAGTAGACAATTGCAGCTCTCGTTCTAATTCCTACCGCAGCTTTAAGAGTGGATGCTGCTGGAATGTCTGATTACTTGCCTTCCCTGGTGAGTTTTAGGACATAAGCCCTTTTCTTGTGGTGGTCAAGTGATGGCTGGGGGTCCTTCACCAGTTATCTCCACAGCTATCAGGCCTGTCAAATGTGTCAAGTGAGTGATTGCCTCTAAAGAGTGAAGGCAGTTTTCTTGTCTGTATTTCAATGTGGAAGGGAGGAAAAGTTAGATCGAGGAGAAGCAGATGAATCTTAAGTGATTAGATCCTGTAAAGGGCTTTCTAATAACATCGGATTAAAATATTTAATCTACATGTTCTTCATATGGGTTCCATCATTTTTCTTCCAGTGTGTGCTCATCGGCAAAGCTAGTCGTGTTGAAACACGGGCTTCCTTCATCACAGCTCATCTCTTTCCCCCATTTAGTGAGGTCACAATGCCAAATTTGTGCCATCGCAACCATTTCATGATGTGTGATGATGTCATGAGCATAGGATTACAGCTTCTCTACAGGATCATGGAGAAGGAGCATGAACATCTGCATGTATAGTAAAAAGATATGGAAAAATGCAGAAGTTTTTTTTTTAAATCTTGGTATAAATTAGCCCTGTCTACACTACAGCGTTAGGTTGACATGAGGCAGTTTACGTCGACCTAACTCTGTAAGCCTCTACACTAAAACATCATTCCCGTCGATGTAACTCGCCCGCTATGCCGACTTAATAACTCCACCTCCACAAGAGGCGTAGCGCTTTGGTTGTTGTAGTGAGGTCAACGCAATGTCAGACACTGTGTTGCTTACATTGACTGCTGCTGGCTTTCAGAAGCCATCCCACAATGCCCCACACTGACAATAAAATCGATGCAAGTGCTCCCGATGAGGACGTGCACCAGTGACACAAGGAGCATAGTGTGGACGTGGAAAAGCAATTTAATTACTGCGGTGGCTGTACATTGACATAACTTGCGTCAACATAATTTTGTAGCGTAGACATAACCTCAGAGAGGAACCTGAACCACAAAGTTCAGATCCAATGTCTGGATCCAGATCCAAATTTCCCCAAAGTTTAGGCAGTTCGGATCTATTTTACAGAGATAGGCTTGAGACGCCAAGCTTTGTTCTGGCTCCAAACTTCCCCAAAACTTGAGTGTATTTGGATAGGATGCCCCAGATTGAGACTAGATCTCTTCTCCATGGAACATCCAACCAGGCCTTAGTAATACCGAGTGCTGACACTGCACTCTACTGAAAGATCTAATTCCAAGCTGGGATATCTCCCCCTTCCAGGAGCAATCTGGTGTGGAGCTTTTGGCATCTTCATGGAGTTTGTCTGCCAAAGCAGACTTCCTCTGAAGTTCACTAGAACTATTTTTTCCCTGGTGTCACTCAGGATCTCTGCAGGCCAAGTATGTTCATTGCTGTGTCAGTACTTGCACAATGAGGTTCCCTCCAAGATCCTGGCTTGGCACATACCTACATAGGATATCAAGGAGCGAGATGGGAGTGATCCAAGTGCACATAATTCAGAAGTCCTTTCACTTCCTCCCTATGCTTGTCCTTAGGCCTACATTTCTCCAGCAAAAAGGGGCACTGGGGAGGCCTGCTTTCTGTTCATTCCCTTAGAGTAATTGTCAGATATTAAGACAACCTTCCTTGGAGCCACCGGCACTGGCTTTGGTGCATTTAAAACTATGGCAGATAATACACTAGTGAAGGTAATGTAGGGAGAAAATCCCACATTGACAGGGAATGGACTACATCAGGGGTTCGGCAGTCTTTGAGAAGTGGTGTGCCAAGTCTTTATTAATGTAAGGTTTCGCGTGCCAGTAATACATTTTACATTTACAGGGGCCAGCGGACGGAACCCCAGACCGGCAGCGGGCTGAGCGGGCCAGCGGACGGAACCCCAGACCGGCAGCGGGCTGAGCGGGCCGGCGGACGGAACCCCAGACTGGCAGCGGGCTGAGCGGGCCGGCGGACGGAACCCCAGACCGGCAGTGGGCTGAGCAGCTCAGCCCGCTGCCAGTCTGGGGTTCCGTCTGCCGCCCGCGCTGCCAGTCTGGGGTTCCGTCCGCTGGTCCCAGCCACCGCTGCCGGCCCGAGGTTCCGTCCATCCAGGCCAGCAGCGGGCTGGCAGCAGACTGCCACTAAAAATCAGCTCGCGTGCCGCTGGTTGCCGACCCCTGGACTACATGAGCTAATAATTAATTTCCATCTCTAATTTCTATGACTCTTTGCTCTTTCGAGGTTAGGCTTCTTCTGAACAGAGTTAACTTTGCAGCTATCCAGAGTAATTTTTTTGGTGTGGGCAAATATTGACTAGGGTGTAGGTCAAGACCACACAATTCTCACCAGGCCTCCATAGGTGAAGAAGTCCATTAATCCAAGATCCACCTGCTGTTACATCCTACACTTCTCCTGTAACTGATCAGTGAGCAATAGTCTGACACATCATCATTTTTTCTCTCCTCCAGCCACCGCCATCTGGCAGACAGTCCCCAACTAAGAACTTGGTGAATGGAAGCCCGTCTAAGTGCCCACGGTTTGCCAAAGTCAAGAACTGGGAGACTGGCTCGGTGCTTCACGATACCTTACATCTCAAAACAGCCATGGTGAGTGGGACTGAGGGTTTTGGCCAATGTTTTCTGAGTGCAGTTGACCAAATCAATGTCTCTAAACCTGATTTAACTGGAAGAATTAGAGTTGCTTTGAATAAATGAGCCCATCTTGCGTGCTGCCATGGCGTCTTCAATGAGCTGCTCTGTTGTGGGCTAGACTAGAATGAATCAAAGAGAGGCAATTGAGCTCTTTTGAACCTTCAAATGCTGGTGGAACATGAGGGTGGGGATGATTAGAATGCACGCCAACTGCATTATCCCTCTTTCAATCCTGGTGTTCTCTTTTCTTGGCAATAGCAGTAAATGAAATGGCTTGTGGGGTAGACTTCTAGGCGGATAGGTTGTAGATTCTGCAGGGAAATGTTGCAGAAGTGTTTACCCCTAGAGTAGGGGGAGGTATGGTGTAAGGGAAGGTCTACTATAGAGTGTGGAGATGGGAAAGTAAGGTAGGAGGTGGGTATCTGTTACCTCCCAGCAGCTGACGGTGGCTGGATGTAAAGCATTGAAAAGAAGGCATTTGCCTGCTGCTGGCAGAAAGGAGGACGCAAAGCTGATGATACGTGATTGTTTCCTCCAAGGATGGTATGGAGACCGGCTTGGGGGAGAGAGGGCGAACATGGAGCTATAACTAAGATTTAGGTTGGACTCTTATGAATCCCACTTGTCCGAGCCACACTTGTAGGTCAGGCAGGGTGAGGGACATCCCTCAGTCATATGCCTGAGATCAGTGCCCTCCCTGCCAAAAAAAGTGCACATGTGAAAGCAAACACACTGGAAATATCACTGCTTGTGCCAAATCCGGAGCTGGCATTTCACCAGCGTTAGTGCAGCCCGTCCTGTTGGCCATGTCCGTGTAACCAGTGGTGCATCCAGTAATCTACGGTTCAGATGTGGCCCTTCTGTCCTTGCAGGCCAGTGCGTGTACAGAGCAGATCTGCATGGGCTCAATAATGACACCCACCCAGCATATCCGGAAGCCAGAAGACACCAGGACGAAAGAGCAGCTGCTCCCCTTGGCTAAGGACTTCATGGATCAGTACTACTCCTCCATAAAGAGGTAAGTCTTCTGGCACGGGAGCTACGCAGTGCGGTAAAATACCTCTGACTTGTTACCGGCAAAGCTGGATACAAACTCAGATGTGGTGGTGTGATCAAACTGCAGTGCCCAAAGTTAGCCAATAGTCGGATCACTAGCTCTGCGTGCCCCAGCTGCGCGCACACCCAGGGGCCAGGCCATTTGAAATCCGTGCTGGCCTCCAAAGAACACAAGACTGCAGACATGCATTTATAGGTCCATAACGGTTCCGCTCTATGTCGGACAACCTTGTGCTTCTGGTGGTCTGCGTCTGTGCTCTGTGTGTGTGTCTAGCTGGGTACACAAGCAGGTGTACATGCACGTGAGCATGTGGTATACTGATCTGTCTAGAGATTGTAATGCGCGGTGCAGCCAGGGAGATTCCCTTCCACAGAATTCCATCCTACAAGGTGGCATCTCAGAGTTTGACCCCTGGGGCAGAGGGGAACTTTTGCCCCCACAATTATCATGATTGGTCCAGAGTTACCTCCAGCTGGCATGTGTGTATGTGTACCGGGACCAGACTGCATACTTGTGTACAGACAGCATCCAGCGCTATCCGCTGCCCTACGAATTGGAGTTGGTGACTTCTCCTTTCCCCATGCTCACAGGTTTGGCTCCAAGGCCCACGTGGAGAGGCTGGAAGAAGTGACCAAGGAGATTGAAACCACAGATACCTACCAGCTGCGGGACACAGAGCTGATCTACGGAGCAAAGCACGCCTGGCGTAATGCATCCCGCTGCGTAGGCAGGATTCAATGGTCCAAGCTACAGGTAAGCAGCTGGCAGTGTGCTGGGCCGGCTATGGAGGAGACGCAGGCTCATTTACGAATGAGAGCGTTCTGCAGACCAACCCTCTCAACTCTTGCAGGTGTTTGACGCCCGAGACTGCACCACAGCCCATGGGATGTTCAATTACATCTGCAACCACATCAAATACGCCACCAACAAAGGGAACCTCAGGTGAGTCCCCCACCCTGGCCAAAGGAGGGAGCCCTGGCTCTCAGCTGGAGGGGGCTGTTAATTGTTTAGATTTAATAATAATATATGAAGATATACCTATCTCATAGAGCTGGAAGGGACCCCGAAGGGTCATCGAGTCCAGCCCCCTGCCTTCACTAGCAGGACCAATTTTGCCCCAGATCCCTAAGTGGCCCCCTCAAGGATTGAACTCACAACCCTGGGTTTAGCAGGCCAATGCGCAAACCACTGAGCGATCCCTCCCCTCCCCAGTGTTCATGGCTTGGAGTGAGAGTAGTGCTCTCTCCCAATCACCTGGCCCTGACCTCGGCCATGTGCCCGGGGAGCCTCTGACCTGCCATTAGACGGAGACTTGGGGTTACAGGCTCCTTTGTGCTGCGTGTTTCTGCTGCAGTTCTAATCGCCCCTTCCATATGCCCTGCCTTGCCTTTTGGGTAACTTTGCATAACCGCGTACTCCCTGAGATCATTGACTCACCACTCAACTGGGGGGTGGACATGGGCTGAGCCACCAGCCCAAGCGTGAGGACAGGCTGTCTCCCTGCCCTGGCCGGTTGTGAGCTGCCGTCCCAGGTTCTACAAGACTGAAGAGCCTTCCTGTGAACTGCCTCGAATGCAGGCTCGTCCTTCACCTCCCTCCGGCAGAATGCTACCATGTGCCTGCAGCCGAGTCTCTGGAGAGTCCCGCGTTCCGAGCTGGAGTGTCCGGATGCCGGGGGCAGGAGCTGCTGAGGGGAAGGAAGGAGTGTCCCTCCTGTCCACCTTGCTTGCTCGCCCTTGGGCCAGTATCTCTTCCAGCTGTAGAGAAGCAATAAATTAAACCTCTCGGTTGCCCCTCTACCCACTCCACCTAGGGGCAGCAAGTAAAACTTGGCCCCCGGGTGCACCTGGGCTACAAATGCTGAATTCTGCCTCAAACCTGTGTGTGTTTAAGAATGAATTGGACCCCGTGTCCAAGCGATCAGTATCTTAGCAATCATGATACTTAGTGCTTGTGATTCACAAAGGTGGGAAAGTATCAGTAGCCCCACTTCCCAGATGGGAGAACCCAGGGACAGAGAGACTCAGTAACTCTGCCCAAGGTTATGGAGTAAATCAGTGGTGGAGAAGGGAACAGAACCCAGGTCTCCTGGTCCTGTGCTCTACCTGCTGGGCCACTCTGTCTCTAGTGGCTGGGCTGTACAGAAACATACAATGTATTTCTCCTCCTTTCTCTTGCTCCTCTGTCTTTCCCACTGGATGGATCTCCCCCTCCGCCTTATTTACTGGTGGCCTGTTTGATCTATAGGCTCATGGGTCACTGGAGTGAGGGGAAAGCACTGAGAGGGAGATGAATTTGCCAGGGAAACAGAACTCTCCCTCCACCCCCGCTACCTATTTGCCACACCTTGGTACCTGGTCTGCAGACTGGACTGTTCATCTCAGGGGGCACACTCACATTCATAAGGCACAATGGTAGTAGCTGGAAAATCAGTTGGAAAGGGGGCTCTTCTCTTTTTCCGGGCAGGCACAGAGGTTAATCTGGTCCCAGGCATGTTCACAAGCACAAACCATGCGGCAGAAAGCAGAGCGGCTGAGACACTGTGAATGCTGGCAAGGGCTGTCCATCATCCCAGGCAACCCTGCTCAATCTCAGGAACGAGCACATGCCCTCCCGGCTGCCACCTTTCACATCACTAACGCCAGCGCCATCCCATCCGTTCCTTTCAGGTCTGCTATCACCATCTTCCCCCAGAGGACAGATGGCAAGCATGACTTCCGAGTCTGGAATGCCCAGCTCATCCGCTATGCTGGCTACAAGCAGCCAGATGGTACCATTCTGGGGGACCCAGCCAACGTGGAGCTCACAGAGGTAGGCAGCGCAAAAAAAAAAAATGAAAAAAATCCATTCTTCCCAGTCATTGTAGGTCAGTGTCCCATAGGGGAGTGCACCTCTGAGCGCCTCCTAAGGTGCTCAGATAGGATGGGGACAGCTGCATATTATACTACAGTGTTTCAGTCCATCTAGGACAGTAGTTCTCAAAACTTTTGGACTGGTGACCTCTTTCACATAGCAAGCCTCTGAGTGCGACCCCGCTTATCAATTAAAAACACTTTTTAATGTATTTAACACCATTATAAATGCTGGAGGCAAAGCGGGGTTTGGGGTGGAGGCTGACAGCTCGCGACCCCCCAGGTAATAGCCTCGCGACCCCCTGAGGGGTCCTGACCCCCAGTTTGAGACCCCCTGATCTAGGAGACCCACTCTGATTTGCTTTGCTTTTCCCGAGACAGGTCATGAGATGCTCTGTAGTACCACTAGAGGGACCCTTAGCATTGCCATGTGAACTTGTATTTGTGCTTGTGTGTTCATGCACCACTGCCCTCTACAGGCTGGAATCAGAACTTCTTACTTGTGTTTCATAGTCTCTGTACTGCTACAGACTAACAACACCATAGCTCAGACAGTGGTTTGGAGCAGGAGGTCCAGGTTCTAAACTCGCTGTCACCTGCAGGTCCCAGGTGGCTCATGGCACACTGCACAGTGACAAGTGTGAAGTCCTAAGTGGCTGTGGATTTGTTCCAATAGCTAGGCTCTGTGCACCATAATGAGAATGTGCTTATCACCTACTTCTTGATTGCAGAACACTCTCCAGTGACTCAGCCTGAACTCTTAGCTCACACATGGCTCAGACTGAGTGGAGACATCCCTTATTAAAAAAAAAAAAAAGTACAAGAGACTACGGTTGTACTTAGCCTACCACTTTGCAACCCCCACATCCTGCCCACAGCGCCTGAGAGACAGTCACGTTGCTGGGCAGCCAGATTGGCGAGAATATTATCGTGAACTCTGTTTGGCTGCAGATCTGCATCCAGCAAGGGTGGAAGGCACCCAAGGGGCGATTTGATGTCCTGCCACTCCTCCTCCAGGCCAACGGCAATGATCCGGAGCTCTTTGAGATCCCCCCAGAGCTGGTGCTGGAAGTACCCATCAGGCATCCCAAGTAAGCTAGAGCCCGTCCGGGCGCCGCTGCGGGGGAGGTTCTGCCGAGTTCTGCTCGGCTCGAACCACCTACGCCTGCTCACGGTGCACTGCACGGCCTTTCCTGTGGCCTTGCCCGGGAGACCCCCATTCAGACCTAGAGTCCCACCACCCTGGAGCTGGACCCATTTCTGCCAGTTGGTGCAACCCTTAGAGCTTCCTTCCACTCTGCATGGAAAACTGGCCCAGGCTTGAAAACCAGTGACCTGGTCCCTTTCTCATGGGTGGATGGCAGGGCTGCTCTCGCATCACTTCAGTTTCTCCGGTTCCTCTGCCCTGAGCCTCCTGCCATCCACCTGTTCTCCCCACCCCTGCCCACAACTCCCCTGTTGTGTGCGCCCCTCCCTGTGCACAAAGGAAACGGTGCTGCGATCCCCACAGGACCCTGCTCTGCTCCCTGGTTCCCAAGAGTGGTTCTGATGGTTGGTGAGAACTGGCTCGTTGTAGTAAGACAAAGCTGCCTTCGGGCTTCTGTGGAATGACTGTTAGGGGCAAATCCCCCCCCCCCTTTGTTCCCCTCCCGGTGAGGATCCAGCAACCCGGCTGACCCCCCCGTGTGCTCGGCAGGTTTGCCTGGTTTAAGGACCTGGGGCTGAAGTGGTACGGTTTGCCAGCAGTGTCCAGCATGCTGCTAGAGATCGGAGGCCTGGAGTTCACTGCCTGCCCCTTCAGCGGCTGGTACATGGGCACTGAGATCGGCGTCCGCGATTACTGTGATAACTCTCGCTACAACATGCTGGAGGTAACCCTGCCCTCGGCTATTGCCTGCCGCGCCTTGGGGCAGCTGTGGGGCTGGCGGGGGTGCTTTGGAGTGTACGGAGCTACTGGGGAGCAGAGCGTCAAGTTGGGCACATCCTTGCTTTGTGGGGGACAGTAAATGAAACCAAAGGGCTGCCTTAAATAAGCTCTGAAGATAAAAGTGAATTCCAGCCATGCTGTCACATCAGGGCGATGTTCCCAGGGGAGCCCTGGCCCAGCAAGTCCCTGGTACGTCACCTGCATGATAGTTACTTGGGGTGGGAAAAGAGGAAGAAACTTTGGTACTAAACACACCCAGATTGTGGCTTCCCCAACCCGTGCTGGAGGAGTCCCCAGGGGGAACTCTGTTGCTGCTCCCCCACAGAGATGTACTGTGCTCCTCCCCCCACACCCAGCCAGCGCTGCTGCTTCCCTTGGAGGCCTGGGGGTGCCACACATGGAGGCCTGGGGGTGCCACTCCTCTCCTCATCCTCTTTCAGGAGCCCTGCCCCCGGGTGGGCACTGGTAGGGAGCCGTGCCTGCTGTCAAGCTGGCCTTCAGTGGCGCGGGGCGTGGGGAAGCAGGGCACAAACCCCAGATTGGCTGTGACTTCTATAACCCAGGCTAAGCACTGGGGATCTTTCAGTTATGCTTTGTTATCCTTGCCCCTCAGAGTCCCAGCAGCATAAAGATACAGGTCCTCCTTGTTAGGGCCTTTTTTCCTTTCCCCCTTTGCTCTTTGAGCAGCAAACTCAGCTGATGGAAGGAATTCACTTGCATCACTCCTCTTCATGGTGGGGCAAGAACAGTCAACGAAGCCTTTTGTCCTCTTCAGTGTTCCACGATAGTTCATCTGGTGTCGACGGACCTTGCCTGTGGGGCAGGACCTAACGCCTTCTGTTGGAGATCCGCGCTTTACGCTCGTTAATGTCTCTCTCCTGTCTGGCGATTTACACAGTCACAGAAGCTTGCGATACAAGAGGCTCAAATGTTGCCTCATACTCTGGGGTACAGATGTCACAAGGGAGATTAATGCCGGCAGCAACTCACACGCATTCCATAACATCTAAACACTAGGCACTGTTTTATAACGAATGCCTGTTTTAACAATACTACCACACAGGTGAACCAGACAGATTCCAGCTCTGTATTTGTCAGTATTCAAGTGAGGCATGGGGACCTGCTAGGCAGCAGTTCTGCAGAAAAGGACCTAGGGGTTACGGTGGACGAGAAGCTGGATATGAGTCGACAGTGTGCCCTTGTTGCCAAGAAGGCTAACGGCATTTTGGGCTGTATAATTCGGGGCATTTCCAGCAGATCGAGGGATGTGATCATTCCCCTCTATTCGACATTGGTGAGGTCTCACCTGGAGTACTGTGTCCAGTTTTNTCTCATCTGTAGTACTGAGTCCAGTTTTGGGCCCCACACTACAAGAAGGATGTGGAAAAATTGGAAAGAGTCCAGCGGAGGGCAACAAAAATGATTAGGAGGCTGGAGCACATGACTTACGAGGAGAGGCTGAGGGAACTGGGATTGTTTAGTCTGCAGAAGAGAAGAATGAGGGGGGATTTGATAGCTGCTTTCAACTAGCTGAAAGGGGGTTCCAAAGAGGATGGATCTAGACTGTTCTCAGTGGTACCAGATGACAGAACAAGGAGTAATGGTCTCAAGTTGCAGTGGGGGAGGTCTAGGTTGGATATTAGGAAAAACTTTTTCACTAGGAGGGTGGTGAAGCACTGGAATGGGTTACGTAGGGAGGTGGTGGAATCTCCTTCCTTAGAGGTTTTTAAGGTCAGGCTTGACAAAGCCCTGGCTGGGATGATTTAGTTGGGATTAGGTCCTGCTTTGAGCAGGGGGTTGGACTAGATACCTCCTGAGGTTCCTTCCAACCCTGATTTTCTATGATTCTGTGACCTGGGCATGAGCTGGCACCTGGCCTGCCAGCATCACACCTGCCCTCCCCGCTGGGATCGCCCACAATCCCTGTGCGAGGCTGGGCACAGCCAAGCCCTGATTGTTCAGGAGGGAACCAGGCCACCGGGACGAAGTTCAGTGAGACAGGCAGGTCATTTACTCTGACCCATACCCAGCAGCCGTGCCTCCCTTCACGGAAGTTCTCCATCAGCTGCGGAGCTGGGGCTTGCCCTCCTTTAGCTCGCTCTCCAGGGCAGAGGCCTTAGGACTTCGCTTTGCGGCCGGTACTGAGTCCCCGCTCACCGATTACTGCGTGAATCTTTGCAGGAAGTAGCCAAAAAGATGAACCTGGACATGAGGAAAACCTCCTCGCTGTGGAAAGACCAGGCGCTGGTGGAGATTAACATCGCTGTTCTGTACAGCTTCCAGGTACCCGAGGGGCAGGACTTGCTGCTGCTGGAGCTTCAGCACAGGCATCCCCACGGCTTTGGGGTTTGGGATGAGACCGGCCCCTGGTGCTACGTCAGGAACTGGCTTGGGAAGGGGCCGTAGGGAGATCTGCCCCAGGGCCACAGCAGCTAGTGGTTTAACAAACATGCTTTTGTGCGGCACTGTCCTGACACAGAGGTGAGGGTGACTAAAGCCTGGGCTGTGCTGCTCAGGAGGGGCTATGCCACCTTTGGGGCCTCCCTAATTTGGGGTTGTTCCAGGTGCCGGGGTGGCCCCCAGTGGAATTTAGCACACTCCAGCCACTGGGCCCAGCACAGACGGGTGGTGTAGGGCTGTCTACATCAGCCCTGTGCAAGCCTTTCCCTGGGGGAATTTCCAGCTCCTTTACAGGGCGTGAGTGGCACAAAAAGGGCCAAGGATCTGGCCCTGGGTAGCCACATTTGCATTTAAAGGGATTTGCGATTTTGGCTCGTCCAAGCCAAAACTAGTGATTGGGGCAGAATGCTGCTTGACAGTGAACCAGGAGAATATCTCTCTGCCTTAGTGTGTCTGCTCTGGGAGGGCAGGGGATACACATGGGCAATATCTCAGTCTTAGGCAGCAGCATCTTCCAGCAGCTGTTTTCTTTGGAGTTTTATACGAGTGAGCTGGGAGGACAGCCCTAGAGGAAGGGAGCAGCGGCTGGTCCCAGAGCTGGACACCAAGGGTAACAGTCCCCTTTGACCAGCCCACAGCAGAGCGTAGGGGGTTCAGGGTCCCTCCTACCTGTCAACCAGCTCGGCATAATCAAATGAAGGGAAGTTCCAATGTGAGGGCTGTCTTCTCAATCAGACCCCGCCACGGGGCCCTTCCGGATTGTTCCTCGTGTCCCATTGCCACTGACGGACGCCTTCCATTGGAAGGAGGAACTCAGCTTTCAGCCTTTGACTTCTCCTAGACAGAAGCCGTTTGTTGTCCAAACGTCCACTGCAGTTCTTGGTGGGGATGCTCCTTTTTAGCCCTCACGGCAGACTCGGCTCCCAGCCCGGGGTCCTAATGCTGCCTCCCGACTCCTGTCCTCACTGCCCAAGGAGCATTAGCCTGCAGTTCTACTGACTGTCTTCTCCTTCCCTCCAACAGAGCGACAAGGTGACCATTGTGGACCATCACTCAGCCACAGAGTCCTTCATCAAGCATATGGAGAATGAGTATCGCTGCCGCGGGGGGTGCCCGGCCGACTGGGTGTGGATCGTCCCCCCAATGTCCAGCAGCATCACCCCGGTCTTCCATCAGGAAATGCTCAACTATCGGCTCACGCCCTCCTTCGAGTACCAGGTACTATCCATAGCCAGACTTCTGCTGGTGCCGCACACCCTGCCCCTCGCACACAAGGGTACCATGATAGGCAAAGGCAGCAGGATCGACGTCTCCACCCCAGCTGTGGACTGGCTCTGTATCCTGCAGGGCGGTGGTCTCTCTGCAGGGCGGTGGTGCTTGTTAACGAGCCTGATTGTTACAAGGCATCAAGGTATAATCAGAGTCAGATTTGCCGACCCCCAGCACGAGTTGCCTTCCCCCAAGGAGGGTGGCTCTTCGCATCTCTGCCAGAGCCTAGAGAATCATCACGGTCCCATCTTGCATCCTTCATCCCAGGGGAACCTAGCAAAGCACTTTCTGGAGCTCATCAGCCCTGCTCCTCAATCAGCCGCAGGGGGCTGCTGTCGGCCCATTCCAGTCACCCCTTCTCTTCCTCCACCATCTAGCAAACTTGAGCGAGCTGCTCCTGCCAGCTTGGGGATGGAAAATTTGACTCTGGTCTCCTGCCTGGCCATGCAGAGCATGAGCACTAGGCCATAATGTTAGCAAGAGAGCACTTAGCCCTTCAAATAATGGGACAAGGGACCCTGACAA
Organism: Platysternon megacephalum; assembly: GCA_003942145.1. Taxonomy (NCBI): domain Eukaryota; kingdom Metazoa; phylum Chordata; order Testudines; family Platysternidae; genus Platysternon; species Platysternon megacephalum. Next base: position 3,061,891 of record QXTE01000130.1, on the reverse strand, counting down.
ACATACCTTCATTCGCCAAATGTCTGTGCTCCTGCCGCTTTCGTTCAGCGTGGCCATTAGTCTAGATCCCATAAGGAATAACCAGGAAAGGGAGCCACTTGTTCGTCTGTGTTATCCATCTCCCATGAACCCAGGGCATTCCCTGCCCTGACTGCGGAAATGGCACTGAATCCACGGGAATTGCACAGCCGCTGATCCTCTTTCCTAGGAAAAGTGGAGGGGTGCATTCCTGCATCTCCCTGCTCGTTAGCTGTCAATGCTCCCTGGGACAGCCTCACTTCTGGAAGGCACAAAGGGCCTGGTCCTTGCCCATGTTGTTACAAGCCAGCAACACCCTCGCTGCCTTGCGACAGCGTGTTGAAACCCTGGTGCGTCCAGTCATACCTCAAAGACATGGGCATCCCTAGAGAGGGGCCTCTCCAAGCTTAAATAGCTGGCTTGTGGAGGGGAGGATGGGGTGATAGATCAGACCCACAAATAAAGACCTATGAAGAGGGTCTGAGGCCAGCTGGTCCCTAGCAACCGGGCGTTGTGAATGTATCTAAACAGGCTGTCTTTACAAGCGAATACAATTCCATTGCCGGGCCCCGCAGACCTGGCCCTTGTTGAATAACAAAGCTCTGTCCCTCCGCTGATGACCATCTTTTTCCTCCTAGCCTGACCCTTGGAACACGCACATCTGGAAAGGGGTCAATGGGACTCCCACCAAGAAGAGAGCCATCGGTTTTAAAAAGCTGGCCAAGTAAGTACCCGGGAGCAGCTTCCCCACACACTAGGAGCTAGGGCACCGAGATGCAGCACACGGACCGTTTCCAGTTCTGGTTCTGTGTGGTGGGGCTGCCGTGTGCTCCTTGAATTACTGCTGCGTGGTCAGCTCCTCGCCCACCAGGATTCCCCCACTGTCTTTCGAAGGCCTCTCCTTTTGCCATGTCATCTTGTGTGGCACAGGAGAGAGGTGCCCGGAGAGGTGCTACACAATCATCTAGACACTGCTAAGTCTGTGTCCCTGTTGTTGTGACTCTGTTCTCATCCGGTATCCCCCATCTCTTCCATTAAGTTAGTTTCCATTATGCGTCCATGAAGCCACCGTACCATGAATATGTTCTTGGGGCCAGTGCCTGGCGCATGGGTTTCAGCGGGAGTCTGGGGGAGGTAGAGGATTCGAAAAGATTAAGTGAGCTATTGAGTTAGAAGAGGACACAATGGCTGTTAATTATAGCTGCTCTGTGTGTGAGTACGTAATTGATAAACAGCTTTATAAAAATGTGAACTTGGCAGGTAGGATTTTTAAATAATATCCCCTCCATTGTTCTTGGTGTGTAGGTGGTTTAAATTTTTTTTGTAAATTTATCATTAATTCTGCCTCGCTCTGAGCTAATCTGCTTTTTGCCTGCTCCCGCGCACAAGATGGGAACGGTTGAGCGAGCAAAACATTCCTGACCAGGTGGGGTTTCGTTACAAGAGGATTTAGATGCTGTCCAGAACTGGTTGCAAAGGAGCCAGACAGTTCATCTCTCAGCTTCCTCCTGGACCCATCTGTACTTTTGCTAAGATCTGATCAGTGCCAGGGCCGGGGGAGGCCAGTGGCATCTGAAATGAGTGGGTGAAATTGACGTGGACAGGTGAAATCAGGAGTTGTGTTATAGCAGTAGGTAACAACCATAATGAATCAGACTGAAAGCAGGATAGGAACTCCCCATAGGCAAGTACCCTGAGACCATGTTGCGGGGGGGGGGCAAAGAAATCCAGTTCAGGCTTTTCCTTTCCCCCCCCCCCACGTTCCAAAAAATCTCCTCTCTGTGTGAAACCAGGGCAAATTTTGCTAGTGGACACCTTTCACCTGTAACCACATGGACGGGGGGGGGGGGGGGGAAAGGGGGGGGAATGGGCTTCCCTAATGGATTCTCATTGACAAGCCTCTGCCTGGTGCATCCAACGTAGCTGCAACTGGCATCCCCATCAATGTACGTAGAATCTCACCGGGCTGCTGGAGCAGGGCTGACGCTTATCAGACTTTACGTTGTGTTCCAATCGGGGCAAACGTGACTTTTTCAAGCCACCTCTCAACCGTCAACAAACTAAATCAAGCTGCCACGATTTCCGTGGCGTCTCGGTAACGAGACGCCGTGGCTGATTCTGCTTGGTGAACTGCAAGAGACACTGGCAGGATCGGGGCCCACGCTCTAGCCTGCCATTTTGATGGCTGCATTTCCAAACTTGGCGTGACTTTAGAAAAAAGAGAAAATGTTGAATATTTTGGAAAGCCGGACTCCAGTCCCTGCAACCCAGCTCGTACGAGTGACTCTACCATAACAAACAAGCGTGTGCAGCGTTGTATTCGTGGCCTTACAGTACAATAAGAAATCTGTCTCTGCTAGACTTTTTTCGCCCCGAATTTTCCACGGTTGCTACCACCAGTGGTGCTGAACCAGCACTGGGAGAGGCAGAAGCACTCGTGTAGACAGAGTGCTGATGGCCACTGAGGCGAAGGTGCCGTGTCATGTTGGGTGTGTCTACATGAGAGCTGGAAGGTGTTTCATTTCTCTCACGTGCTAGCGTTGATCAAGCTAGCATGCTAAAACCGGAGAGTAGTCACGGCAGTGCAAGCGGCAGGCGGGACTAGTCCCCCAAATACGTGCGTGCTGTCTCCAGTACAATGGGATTGTACTCCAGATGCCCGGCCCCTCCCGCTATATGCACCGCTGCAGCTATACTGCTATTTTTAGCACGCTAGCTCCATCAGAGCTAGTGCAGTATGTCTACTCCAGCTGGAAATGACACCTCCAGCTCCGGTGTAGACGTACCCGTAGAGCTGCTCTGAGCTGGGTTAGAGGACACAGGGCGTGACACACTAGTGGGCCCCTGTCTACACTGGCGCTAGAGCTGGTGGAGATGAACCAATAGTAGTTATGGTGGAAAATTCTGGGGCAAAAAAAGGTTTTTATGTCGACAAGGCTAATGGGTGCATCTGCTCAAGGAAATCGATTCCAGCTGCAGGAGACGAAAGGCAGGTGGTTAGAGCCCCTGTCCTGCAGCCATTTAAGGGGGAGTAAGTTGGCTCCTGGGGGTGATCCCCATGGGACTGTTCCCACCAGTCAAGTTATGCCCGTAGGTGCTGTCCCCACTGGGACATGGCGGTGAGCAAAATGCAGGGTTTTAAGTGAACGAACGCCCTGGCTGACTGGGGAGAGGTGCAGGTTCAGGTTAGTTAATAATCAACACTCTGCCCAGAGCAGCAGGGGCCAGGTGTAAGTCCTGGGCCCTGTGCACAGGGAAGGAAGTGGGTGTTTTTTCTGATTCAAACAAACTCAAAAGCCTTGTTGACGCCCCTGCTATTGAAAACAAAGAAAACAGCCATTTCCCAGATGCTGCCTGGCCATGCATGAGTGCAAGAGAGAAAACATTCGCTGGAGGTCTGAGACCCGAGAACATGAGACCGCAAGCTGGCAGGCTTCCCTTGAAGCCAGCAGTACACGGGTGTGTTTCCATAGGCAGCAGGGGACTGGTTCCCACTGTCTTGAGCCCTGGGCTGTGCAGAGCATCGAAGGCTGCCTCTCCAGCCAGGGAGGGGTCTCCAGCTGCCTCGCTTGGCTGTAAATCATGGCTGAGTGGGGCGCAGTGGCTGTTTAAAACAATTCCTCTTACTTTTCCCCAGACTCTAGAATTCTCACCCCACGGTTGTGAACTAATAACTCCCCCGTGATCACACAGCCGTGCTTGAAATCCAGGAGAGAGAGAGAGAGAGAGAGATGGGGGGAATTGCAGACTGGGCTTCTCATGTCCAAGGATCTTATCGAGGCTTCTACTTGCTTTCCAGAGCCGTGAAGTTCTCTGCCAAGCTGATGGGGCAGGCAATGGCCAAGAGGGTCAAAGCGACCATCCTCTATGCCACGGAAACGGGGAAGTCCCAGGTCTATGCAAAAACCTTATGTGAAATCTTCAAGCACGCTTTCGATGCCAAGGTAGCGTACCAGCTCTCTGCCCATGGAGAACAGTGCATGGGGCTGTATGGCTTACAATGCAACAAGCTGCTGGGCACCCTCAACTCCCGGGGACTTTCCTAGGAATTGCAGGGCCCTCAGCACCTTGCAGGATTGGGCCCTGGGACCGGTTAAAAGACAGAGGCCCGGATGCAAACTAAGCCGTCTTCAATTTGAACACATTTGGAGAGGCCTTGTGGCCCAGTTTTGCCCTACCCATTTAGCCCCATGGAAGTCCCCAAGGAGAGCAGAATTTGTCTCTCCCTTAAGTCTCTGGGCCTCCCCCCTTAGCATTATAGATTGGATCTCAGCGCCAAGTTCTGTGCCAGAGCCTCGGGCCGAGCTCTCTGCCAGTAGAACTGCACTGAAGTCAGCGGGAGACTTTGGCCCCTAGCTCTAAAGCCCAGCCAACTGAACGGCAGTGAGTCTCCCTGGGCGAGGGGCCATCCCCAGCATCTCTGTCTGTCTCAGGTGATGTCCATGGATGAGTACGACATAGTCCACCTGGAACATGAAACCCTCGTCCTGGTGGTCACAAGCACCTTTGGCAACGGAGACCCACCGGAGAATGGGGAGGTAGGAAAGACTTAAGAACTATCCCAGTACTGCACGTGGCAGTAATGGTGGGGGAGGGGGAGCGGCACCCACTTCTAGTCCCATTCATTACAGAGAGGGGGGAGCATGGTGCAATGGTCAAAGCACAGGGCTGGACATCACAAAACCTGGGTTCTTTCCCAAACCTGCCCCCCACTTGCTGCGAGACCTTAAGTTTGCCTTAGTTTCCCCATCTGTAGAATGGGAGAACATCTGCCTCGCCCCCAGGGAGGCTGTGAGGTTTAATTAATTAAAAGCCTGCTCTAGACTCCATCGAAGTCAGTGGAAGGACTCCCATAGGTTTCAGGGGGTTGGATCAGGCCCTCAATGCTTAGAGACCCTCTGATGTACGGCACCACGCAAGGGAAAATTATGATTAACCTGCGGATGTGCTTGGTGCTGTACGAGCCCTCAAGGCCCCGGTCCTGGCCCCGGCGGGCTTACAGAGCAATAGGTGAGTTCAGTCCCAGCGCACGGTGCGGATGACCCATGGTTGGGTCCCACTGGTGAAAGCAGGTGTGGGCCTCTGGAGCGGGATGGAGCAGCCACCCGGACCCACACTTACCTTCGGTGTCCTGTACGACGGCCGGCGGAAGTGACGACCCTGCTGTTTCTCTCTCTAGAAATTCGGCTGTGCGATGATGGAAATGAGGAATCCCAACACTCACCTGGAGGAGAGGAAGTAAGAGACTCAGACAAGAGCCCTGCATCACTCCCACCCCAGCAGAGCTGGCCCATCCCTGGGGAACCAGGCACCACCTCCCTCCCTTGGGTTAGCTGGCCTCTGTCCCAACTGAGGCTGCAAGTTTATGGCCTGGGGAGGGACTCGCAGGTACTCAGGTCTAGGTAGCACTGGCCTTTCCCCTCTGGACCAGGCTGAGGTCACAGGTGAAACAAACCATGGCAATTTCACTCCAGTCCACTGCCTGGTGGATGTTTGTCCATCCAAAACTGGCCTCAGGGTCTGTAGGGACCCAAGTAAGAGATCAGGTCAGGTGGGCTCTGCTGAGGGAGGGGAATGCAGCCTTCTGGGGGTGGGTGGGTGGAATTGGGCCTGGCATGTCCTGTGCTTTGCTAGATGAGGGGGAGAACCAGGTCAGGAGCTGCCCTGTGGCCCTCCCAGAAGAACAGGACCCTGGGCAGTTGCTTGTACATAAAGCTGATCCAGAATTCCAGTGTTTGGAGGGTTGCAGTGCAAGCCTGGCTCTAGGGGAACGAGTCTATATACCTTCCCTGGCATTAAATCCCCTTGCATGTCATCCCCTTTCCCCCCTCCAGCAAGACACTGGGTTCTGCCCAGCAGATGTTCCTGGCCTGGTAAGAGATGGGGCCGGGAGAGGGGTGTTACACTTTCCTTTACGGATACCATTCCTTTTGGTTTGTTTGCCACGGGAGCGAAGCCAGTCACCCCGGCAGAAACGCACGCCTCTGGCCTGGGCAGGAGAGCACTTGTAGGGAGAACCAAGCAAGCTGGAGCAAGAGCAAGGATGGTCCATTGGGGAGGGTGCTGGCCTGGGGCTCAAAAGACGCATATTCAGTTCCTTGCTCTGCCACAGACATCCCGTGTGGCCTTGAGCAAGTCACTTACTGTACGTCTCCACAGCAAACAAAACAGGACACGGCAGCAAGTCTCAGAGCCTCCATCAGCTGAGTCGGGCTCACGCAGCGGGGCTCAAAATAGCAGTGTAGACGTTTGGCTCTGCATGGAGCCTGAGCTCTGAAACCCGGGGAGGGGGAAGGGTCCCAGAGCCAGGCTCCATGCGGAGCCAAATGTCTGCACTGGTAGTTTGAGCCCCACAACCCAAGTGGCTTGAGCCGGGCTCCGAGACTGACTGCCGCGAGGTTTTTCCGGTGTGTAGCCGTACCCGCTCTCTGCCTGGGTGAGGGGGAGAGAACCGTGAGGTGCTCAGATCCTTTGGCAGTGAGGACTCAAGGCAGACTCCTGTTGCCACAAGACTGAACGCAGAGCCCAGAGACTGTCAACTAAAGATGGGCCCACCCCAAACCCGGGATCCAGCTGCTCTGGGGGTTCTGAATCTGGATCCAGACTTGGCAGTTGTGCCTTTCTCTAATAGCATCTGTAGCAGGGAGTTACCTGCTCTGGCATCAGGCCTGTCTGCTGCCTCAGTTTCCTCCCTCGGAGCATTCATCCTCAGCCTCAGAGGCTGCTGCAGTGCTCTTATGCAGGAGCCTTCAATGCGCTGCAGCCCTGAGGTCACGCAGTCCTCGGGCTTAGCCAGAGTTCTCTCTTGCTGGGGCAAAGCCGGACCTCCAAGGGCCCCTCTGTCCTTTGCAAGAGTCTTTAGCCCTTTACTGGGCTCGGCTCCAGCCCTCTGGGGCTCCTACCAGTCCCTTCTTCCCCTTGTTAACCGCCGATGGCTGCAGCCACGTGCCGGTCTGCAGTTTGGGGGCACCCAGCCATGCCCACCCTCTATTACAGGTCCATGGCGTAACCCAAACTGCCCAGTCTTCCCTGCACAGGGCCTCTTCCTGCTTGATCTCCCAGGTCTGCTGTCCTCGGAATCTTTCTCCTGACTAGTCACCGGCCGCCCTTATATCTCACGGCAGGCCTGGGTCTTAGTCACACGTGACCCCTGCACTCTCATTCCCTTTGCCAGGGAAGATGGGCTAACCTTTTAAAGGGCCAGCTCACCCTGTGACCGTGCCATACAGATAAACACCACTAACGCAGAAGTGGAGCCCAAACCGGGCTCACTGCTGGCCTTTGCACGGACCGCTTTTCATAGCATGGACCACATCTTCACAGAGTCTCATGGCCCTCTCCCCTCCCGTTCGTCCATTCGCCTCATGGCCCTCTCCCCGCCCATTCGTCCCATGGCCCTCTCCCCTCCCATTTTCCCATTCGTCTCATGGCCCTCTCCCCCCCCATTCGCCCGTTCGCCTCATGGCCCTCTCCCCCCCCATTCGCCCGTTCGCCTCATGGCCCTCTCCCCTCTCCTTCGCCCATTCGCCTCATGGCCCTCCCCCCCCCCATTCGCCCATTCGTCTCATGGCCCTCTCCCCTCCCACTCGCCCCGTGGCCCTCTCCCCTCCCATTCTTCCATTCGTCTCCTGCCCCCCCCCTCTCCCATTCATCCCCTCGTCCCCTCCCCTCCCCCCCGTCCATTCGCCTCATGGCCCTCTCCCCGCCCCTTCACCCATTCGCCTCATGGCCCTCTCCCCTCCCATGCGCCCATTCGCCTCATGGCCCTCTCCCCGCCCATTCGTCTCATGGCCCCCTCCCCTCCCATTCGCCCATTCGCCTCCTGGCCCTCTCCCCTCCCACTCGCCCATTCGCCTCATGGTCCTCTCGCCTCCCATTCTTCCATTCGTCTCATGACCCTCTCCCCTCCCATTCGCCCCTTTGCCTCATGGCCCTCTCCCCTCCCATTCCCCCAGTTCCCGCATGGCCCTCTCCCCTCCCATCCGCCCCTTCGCCTCATGGCCCCCTCCCCGCCCATTCGTCTCATGGCCCCCTCCCCTCCCATCCGCCCATTCGCCTCATGGCCCTCTCCCCTCCCATTCGCCCATTCGCCTCATGGTCCTCTCGCCTCCCATTCTTCCATTCGTCTCATGGCCCTCTCCCCTCCCATTCGCCCATTCGCCTCGTGGCCCTCTCCCCTCCCATTCGCCTCATCGCCAGGGCCGGCGCTCCCATTAGGCGACCTAGGCGGTCGCCTAGGGCGCTGCTCTTTTGGGGGCGCCGGCGCCCCCGCCGCCCGTAGAAATTTGGGGGCGCGGCCTTCCGCCGCCGCTGTTGGGGACGGGAGTTCGGGTGCGGGACCTGCCGCCGCCTAGGGCGCCGGCGAAGCTGGCGCCGCTACTGCTCATGGCCCTCTCCCCTCCCATTCACCCATTCGTCTCATGGCCCTCTCCCCTCCCATTCGCCCATTCGCCTCATGGCCCTCTCCCCACCCATTCGTCTCATGGCCCTCTCCCCTCCCATTCGTCTCATGGCCCTCTCCCCTGCTAGCGATAACGGGATATCATCCCTGAGGCAACCCCAGCAATCGCTTACATGGAAAAGGACAAGAAACTATGGGGTGTATTTTAGCTTCTTTTAATGCAAATTAGCTGCTGCAAACGAAGAGGAGCCAGCACTCTGCAACCAGCCACGTGTCTGTGGACCAACAGCAAGTGCCCCATGAACTACTGGTGATCCACGGACCACAAATGTGTAGCTATGCTTTGAACATACAGTAGTAGTTAAATCAGATTACCACTAGGTGACACTGTTTCACAGATTTCTCTTCTTCCAGGCAGATCTATATCTGCATTGCCAACCCTAAACATTGAGATTATTTAAAAATAGTAAATGTCTCGTTCTTTTTATTTGCCGTTAAGCCTTGAAGGATCACATTTTTTAGCTCTTCTCTGCAACCATAAGGGCTAGTAACTTACTTTAAAATGCTGACATTCTCACATGACTCCAGATGCTGGGGCTTCAAGGAAGACCCCGAATATAGTGAAACTCACCATAAAATCGCTTTAGGTGGGCTGAAAGGTCTGGGAATGTTAGAGGGGCTGGCCTCAGTTTATTTGCAGTGTTGTGCAAAAACACCTCTAAGGCGCACGAGTGCTGTGGTCAAGGTAAGGTTGTGTCCTTCCTTTAAGGAAGTCTGGCTTAGGGTTAGAACAGAGGACTGGGAGTCAGTTTTATGGCATCTGTTACTGGCTCTGCTACTGAAGCAAGATGAGACTTGGGCAAGTCACTTAACATCTGCCAGAGTTAGTTAAACATTTGTAAAAAGCTTTGAGATCCAGGTTGCTGCAGAATGGCAAAGTGTTAAACATTTATTGGTTATTATTATTATTTTAGGGGTGAAGTACAGCATATTCCACTTAATTGAGACATCCGCTCCCTATTGAGTCTCTTGAATTAACGTAATGAGGATAGTGAATGGTAATGTCTGCTGCTTAGTCAGGACAGAATTAGCATCCGGACGGTGATAAGTGGGTTTTAATCAGATGTTAAAGAGGTCGGAAAGTCTTGGCTCTGGTCTTTTCCTTCAGAAGTGCAGCAGATAACACGCTTGTGCAGAGCAGTAATGTTAGTTATTTGCACACTGATTGTGGTGGTGTTGCAGCCTCAAAGTGGCCTACCTGCTATGCGGACATGTGATGTGACAGATCCCTACAGGGCTGGCAATCTGAAAACCCATTAAGGTTTTAATGGCCTCTTCCCCTAATGGGGACAGCTGATGGAACAGGACAATAAGCCACCCCCAGAGGTCCCTTCGGGAAAAGGATTCCGCTGTGGTGTTCGTGTGTGTCGCCCCCACGCTGGACGCTTGCAATACACCGTGTTACGGGGTATCCTGGAAGGAGATTGTAGTTGAGCTGTGAGGTGGGCAGCAATATAGAACTCAAGTGTCTGAGCTCGGCACTGGCTGCTGCAGTCACTTCCAAGAACAATTTGAGCTGTTGGCCACTAGCTTTAAGGGCCTGCACAGCCTGGAGCCCGACTATATGACAGACAGTCTCAGTCCTCCATGTCCCACAAAGAGCTCTGGGGACGGTCTTGCTGTTCGCATGGACCTCTAGTACCAGTGGCTGGAGTTTCTCAGTACAGGACACTCCCAACTTGACCACTCTCTCTCTCTGGGGGAAGCCACCAGAACCCAGGGACAGTGACCTTCCGATCAGGAGGTAGAGAGCACTTGTTTATGTGCTAAGGTCACCGTTTCTGAACCTGAGTGTCTAATGGCACTGGATTCTCAATGGGGCCTAAATCCCTGAGGCGCCGTTGGAAATCCGAGCCCGAAAGCCATATGTAGGGGCCTACACTTCATAAGGATCTGTGCTTGCTGGAGGGGAATGGAAATATCTATAAAAACCCCAACCCAACCTTCCAGCGAGTCATGGACCTGCAGCTGGAAGCCAGGTCATGTAAAACCCTTGCCTGCCACACGGCTGAGTAAGGCCTGGGTGCAGGGCTCTGCTTCCCCCACCACAGCTGATGCCATGAACTGGGGACCTCCGGAATGTGTGAGTCTCTGCAGCTGGAGCCAGGCTGGCTAGCGGGGGCTTGTAACAGACTCGCTTCCTCTGTGCACCGGGAGGCACGTAACATACACTGAGGGTGGATTTCACCCACTGCAGGGAAGGGAACGCAGCTCCCTGCTCTGCTGTCGGCATCACTAACAGCCTCCCCTGGGGCAGGCAAACAGCAGAGCCCTGAACTCAGGCCCTGGCTGGTGAGAGCTGCCCAAGCTGCGCCCCAGTTCCCAGCACTCGCCTGCCCATCCTACCGCTGGCCCGGTGGCCCGGTCGCAGGTGTAGAGGTGCCGCGGCTGCCGTAACGCTCACTGTCATTGCTGCTTGCAGGAGCTACAAGGTCCGTTTTAACAGCGTCTCCTCTTACTCGGACGCACGGAAGTCTTCGAGCGACGGGCCCGAAGCCAGGCACAACTTTGAGAGCACAGGGCCTCTGGCGAACGTCAGGTGAGCAGGATGGGAGGGAGGGAGGGAGCTGCTAGCTTCCTGAGGGCTCAGCCTGTCTCCAGCAGGCAAGGAGAGAGAAGGGACACTGCAGCTACTGCAAAGGAACCAGTACCCCATGTTGTGGGGCCTGCCTGCCCTGTAGCGCACTCTGCTGGCCTAGTGTGGCACTGGAGGCACTCCCTGCCTCAGTTTCCCTTCTCTCCGGGCCCCTTAAGAATTCCACAGAGTCCAAAAGGCTGCAAGACACAGTTCCCCTGCTGGGTTTGCTTTATTAAATCCCCAAATAAACTTGAAATAAAGTCTCTCCCTTGGGCTCAGAGGTGGCAGAGCCACTGACGCTGCCCTCCTCCTCTTCCGAGCTCTGGGAGCCCCTCCCTGGAACTGAGCCCTGATGGCTTTTATCTGGCTCAGGTGCTCATTGTTCAGTTAACTACCCAGATGGGTTCCTTCCCCTTAAATTAGCTGGTCAGGGTAGCTTGGACCGGGGTCCCATTACAGGGGCTGGCAACCCCATGATACCTGCCAAGCGGTCCTGCAGTGCCTCAAAAGTGGTGAGCACAAACCTCCGGGCAGTCTGTTGAGAACCAGGGCCCAAGCCCCAAATTGGTTGTGAGTTCTGTACTTGGATTTCACCAACCAACCACCAAGTGTGAACTCCTCAAGCACTGTAACAGCCTAGCCATGCAGTCACCGACTGTCCCCTTGGGCACTCCGAATCCTCTGTCTTGCCACCCAGCTAAGCCTGCCTCTGTGATAGATAGTCTCTTAGACCAACCATCACCGTGCTAGTCAGGTTACGCCCAGTCCCAAAGGACCAGTCACTTACCCCAGGTCAATTGCACCTTAGATCTCACACCAAAGACAAGGCATGAACCCAACCCTATAATAAACGATCTAAAGATTTATTATATAGGAAACAAGAGAGTTATGTACAAGGTTAAAGCAGGTAAACATACACACACACATGAGTTCAAGCTTAACTTTCAAAAAGTAATAGAAATTTCTATAAGAAGCAAGCTCTATAGGTCCTCTAGGGCTAACCCAGGCTAAGCACTGGGGATCTTTTAGTTATGCCAAGTAATCCTTGTCCCCCAGAGCCCAAGCAGCATAAAGAGAGAGGTCCTCCGTGTTGGGGCTTTTTATTCCCTTTCCCCCTTGTGCTTTGAGCTGCAAACCCAGCTGATGGGAAGAATTCACTGTCATGACGCCTCTTCATAAATGGGGGAGGAGAACAATCAGCAAAGTCTTTGATCCTCTTCAGGGTTCCACAGTAGTCTGGTGTTGATGGGCCTGTCTTGTTGGCCAGGACATAACAGCTTCTGTTGGCGATCAGCACTTCACATTAGTTCCTGTCTCTCTCCTGTCTGGGGATTTGCAGTTACAGAGGCTCACAATGCAGAATGCTCAAATATTACCTTAGAACATGGGCTACAGCTGTTACAAGTGAGATTAATGCCGGCAGCAACTCCCAAGCATTCCATAACGTCTAAACACATTCTTCGAGTTCTGACACCTGCTTTAGCAATACTCCCACCCCGGGGAGCCAGACTGGCTCCAGCTCTGTACTTGTCCGTGTTCAGTGGAGGCATGGGGACCTGGGCATGAGCTGGTACTTGGTCTGCCAGCGCCACAACACCCTGTAGCAAAGATCTCCTCTAAGCAGCTGTGCAACAGGTAAATAACCACCACCTCCCTGAGCTAGCCTGACTCGATGTCTCTGTTATATTCACCCCCTTCTCCTGACTGACTTGGTCAGTGCACCCTGACCTCCTGGGTCCCTAGGAGACTAGTCACAAGGCATCACCCCAGACCCGCTAGGACTAACAAGCTGTGACTCTCTGTGCTTGGTTCATCTACATCCCATAGCCATGTCAGCCCTGGCTCAGTGATCTCCTGCCTGGCACCTGGCTGGCCAGATCCCACAGCCGTGCCCCTGCTGCCCTGGCATGGCGTGGCAATGCCTGTGGTGGTTGATGCACCCGTGGCTGTTTCCTCCCAGAACTGGTGAGGCACAGTTACCTCTGTAGGGCTTCCTCCCTTGGTTTCAGACAGGGGAAGGCTGAGCCCCGATGCCCTGGTTTTGGGGGGGCCCGAGGGCTGCAGAGGGGTTTCAGTGCCTCTCTTTTTTGCTAGTGCTGCTGGGCCCACAGGCTGGGCAATGGCATGTGGGTGCGAGCTGGGAGACGCTGCCCGCTCTGCCTCCTGTCTCTGCTGTCATCCTCGGGTAGCTGCAGCTTTCCGCTCTGCTTGCAGGTTCTCGGTGTTCGGCCTAGGATCGCGTGCCTACCCCCACTTCTGCGCCTTTGCCCGCGCCGTCGACACCCTGCTGGAGGAGCTGGGAGGGGAGCGCATCCTCCGTATGGGGGAGGGGGATGAGCTCTGTGGCCAGGAAGAGTCTTTCAGGACGTGGGCCAAAAAGGTTTTCAAGGTAGTCTGCTTCCTTCGTCTTTGGGAACGGGGGTGGGGAGATTCAGAAGGGGGCGGGGGGAAAGAGCCTGGGAAGCTGCCATTGGGCAAAGCTGCTTTCAGTTAAAGTCGGGCCTGAGCTCGCCCCCTGGGTCCCCAGCACCCTGGCACATTACAAGTCGTTCGGAGTTCACAGCTTTAGCCGTCCCTGCTCTTTGTGAGGGTCCTGCAGCAAAGCAAAGAATCAGAGACCTGGCTCCTCAGGCCTCCTGCCTGTGCACCACAGCCCCCGGCGGCCTAGACAGGGCGTGGGGACCAAGCTGGTTCGGGTGGCACAGGGGGCGGTTAGGAGCCCCCTAGAGACCTAGAGCAGAGCTCAGGATCCTGCGGCACCTTCTCACCGGGCTGGGTTGTCTTTGAGGGTTTGGAGGAGGTATCTAAGTGCATTCTGGGAGGTGGGCTCTAGCCTTGGGTCTTGATCGTGAGCCGCCCAGTATGCCGGGTGTTTGGACCCCGGGTTTTGGTTCAGCCAATGTATAAGGAGAGGAGCCCTTGGCCAAATGGGGGTGTGAATCCAGTATTGCCAGCCCCACGTATTCAAAAATCACCTCAGGCAAAAACAAATTGGAGACCAAGTTAACAATAGTCAGCGTTGAGTTCCATTTACTGGCCTTCTGGTTCTTGAGCCATTAGTGGTCATGGCTTTAAGCTTTCCTCCACACCATGAGGACTAGACACTTACTCCTTTTATTTTTAAGGAAAGTTGATAGTCTCTTGTAATAACCTGACTCCAGGAGCTGGGGCATTAAAGAGAAACCTCAGATACCATGGGACTCATGGTCAAATCACGAGAGCTGGCGAAAGAACCTGGGTGTGGAATCTGAACACCTTCAAACTCTGGAGGTGGTGGGAACCAAGGCTCCAGTCTGGCCTATTATAAAAAGAAGGGGCCACTTCAGATTCCAAACACCCCAAACTCTGGGGCGATCAGAACTGGGCTTCTGGTTTAAGCCCATGTGCAACTGAGGAGGGCGAGTTCTAGAGAATATCCCCCGTGTTTGTGCGTCGGGGGAGAGGGGGTGACGTTGACACTAACAGGAGATGTGCCCCATGCACCACTGGCAGAACATACCCCTGAGATGTGCCGGGGGCAGCTCGCACAGCCTCCAGGCATGGTGCTACACCCTAGCCAGCGCCCTCCCGCCCTCCCTTCCATAAGCATGTGGGTGGGAGGGGTGTTGGCTGAGAGCAGGCGGTGGCACCTCCTAGGAGCCAGGCTGGGCTGAAGGCCTGGCTGAGCTGGGGGGTCCCCTGACAGCCTGGTGTGTGCTGCAGGCAGCGTGCGACGTGTTCTGCGTGGGAGACGACGTGAACATTGAGAAGGCCAACAACTCCCTCATCAGCAACGACCGGAGCTGGAAGAGGAGCAAGTTCCGCCTGACCTACGTGGCTGAGGCCCCCGAGCTCACACAAGGTACGGCCGCTTGGTCACCGGGGGGCTTTGAGCATGGGGCAGACCCTGGGGCAGATTACAATCCTTGGGGCCAGTAGTGGGCTTACCTGGGAGAAGGGTGCAGGTCACCCTGGACAGAGCTCTGATGAGACCCTCTCTCTGGGTATTCGACTCTCTCTTGTTCATATCTCATCCTCCCTCAGATGTGTCCTGTCCCGGCTCTTTCCCTGCTCCCTCCATTCTCTCCCTCCTGTCTTCTCACCTCCCTCCCTCTGGTTCCTTTCTCCTGCTCTCTTTTCTTCCCATATCCTTCACCCGATGTCCAACCCTATCGCTGGATACAAAACTCCCCCTTGTCCCTGCCCCTCCGGCCCCCATTCAACTTCAAGCCCCTCCCCTCCCCCCGAATGGCGCATTGTGGCCTGGGAGGAGAATTGCACTGAAGTTCTGTCTGGTTTTGCCTCTTCACCACCCGCTGCAGCCGCAGTCAGGGTGGGAAGCCCACGCTCGGCTGGAGGAAGGGGCTGGAGACAGGCCGCTGCCGGCCTCTCGAGCTGGCGGAGGCCCTGTGCCAGGGCAGTGGTAGGCTAGGGCAGCGCTGAATCCGGCCTGCCTGCTGCTGCCTCCTCTTGCAGAGCAGACGCACTCATTGCTGAGAGGAAGCGGAAGAAGTGGAAATCCAGGAGTGCTCGACGCCACCTGTTTAAAACTCTCCCTCCCATGGCGTAGCCCAGGGTGGGGCCAACCCACTAAAACACAGCGCCATAGCGAGGCTCCTGCCGCTGGTAAACGCAGCGCTGCCTCGGCTCCTCCAGGATTCAGATGCCCAGTTGCCAACCAGATGGCATGGGTGGTGAGAGGAATGAAGGGGGTGTGTATGTGCATGCGGCTGCTGGTGGTGGTTGCAGGGAGCTGCTGCAATCATTTGCTCCTTTCACGTGGCCTCAAAGGCTCCCTGAAGCTTACCAGCAAAGGCACTGTGGGTCTCCCGTGGGGTGGAGCAGGAGGGCCCAAGCCAGGGCAGCCCTGGAATCACTCAGCTGATGCATGCCAGACCAGGTTCTGAAGTGCTGAATGTGGTGGTGCCCAGCCAGACCCTGGGGGCAGGGTTGCAACCAGCCTGCCCTCGCCAGTCTCCGCCGTTTTCATCTGATTAAATCTTCTCATCCGCAGGCCTGTACAGTATTCACAAAAAGCGGGTCTATGCCGCCCGGCTTCTCACGCGCCAGAATCTGCAGAGCCCAAAATCCAGGTAGGATTGACAGCCATACTTCTCACCCATATACCCATGAGGCACACACACAGTCTGCCCTGGTGCATACAGGTGACACACACACCCAGCTCTCTCCAACTTCTTAATTCCAAGCATCTCCGCTATCAATCAACCAGGCCAGGCCTAAAGTGTGCCCTGCGTTACAACATAAGAACGGCCGTACTGGGTCAGACCAAAGGTCCATCTAGCCCAGTATCCTGTCTACCGACAGGGGCCAATGCCAGGTGCCCCAGAGGGACTGAACCTAACAGGCACTGCTCAAGTGATCTCTCTCCTGCCATCCATCTCCATCCCCTGACGAACAGAGGCTAGGGACACCATTCCTTACCCATCCTGGCTAATAGCCATTAATGAACTTAACCTCCATGAATTTATCTAGTTCTCTTTTAAACCCTGTTATAGTCCTAGCCTTCACAACCTCCTCAGGTAAGGAGTTCCACAGGTTGACTGTGCGCTGTGTGAAGAACTTTCTTTTATTTGTTTTAAACCTGCTGCCCATTAATTTCATTTGGTGGCCCCTAGTTCTTATATTATGGGAACAAGTAAATAACTTTTCCTTATTCACTTTCTCCGCACCACTCATGATTTTATAGACCTCTATCTTATCCCCCCTTAGTCAAGCCCTAGCCTCTTTAATCTTTAATCTACAAACCTTACTTCTAACTTGGTGGTGAATTGGTGGTTTCCTAGCATCCAATGTAGTGAATCCTCTACGGGTATCTCAGGCATGCTCCTGTCCGTGCAGACCACCCCAACGTATCCCCAGCAGTAATGAGTCTGAATATGCTTCACACCTTTGCTATATTGGTGGGAGAAGCCGTCGACTTAGCGCTGTCCACACCGGCGGTTAGTTCGGTACAACTGCATGTGCACCACACCCCCGAGTGACATAGTTATACCAAAGTAAGTGTGTAGCGGAGACCTGGCCTCACTTCCACGTGCTTTACAACAGTAGGGCCACAGGCACTTCAGTGGAGTTTCTCCTCATGGACACCTGTGGCCCACTCCTTTGATGTGACACACCAGAACAGTACATGGGCTTCTGCTGCTAGCGCTGCAGCCGGTCGACGTTCCTGCTGACACCAACCATGCTAGTGCCGAGAAAGGGGCAGGGTGCTGCATTCATGGCATGACAGGCGATGGGGAAGTTCCACAAAGGACAGCATTGGGCCAGATCAATGTGTGCAGAAGAATGGCTAGCAGTGGAGAACTGGGGCGGGAGGCTAGGTCTGAACAGAGGGCAGATTCTTTCCTAAGCTCCCGTTCTTGTTTCCTTTTCGTTAGTTCACACATACGATCATCTGGGCAGACTCTGGGCTGTTCCTGTGCCCTCCTTCCTGCTCCTTTGAAAATCACATCTAAAGAAACAGCTCCCAGAACTGGGCCCCGTTAGCTCAGGGCTTACAGCTGTCCAGAGGGCTCCTCACAGTGCTGGGTTTGGTTTGTTTTTCACCCCCCCTCCCTGCAGTCGGTCAACGATTTTCCTGCGACTTCACACCAATGGGCAGCAGGAGCTGCGCTACCAGCCTGGAGACCACCTGGGAGTGTTTCCAGGCAACCACGAGGACTTAGTCAGCGCCCTGATGGAGAGACTCGAGGATGCACCCCCAGCCAACCAGCTGGTGAAGGTGGAGCTCTTGGAGGAGAGGAGCACAGCTTTAGGTAACCAGGGCCAGCTGGACCCCATTCCCCGCCCCCCTTGCAGAGTCTCTGGGTGCCATATGGATCCTAGCAGGGGGGGTTTGGACCCAGTAGCGGCGCCAGCTTTGCTGGCGCCCTAGGCGGCGGAAGGTCCCGCCCCCGACATCCCGCCCCCAACAGCGGCGGCGGAAGGTCCCGCCCCCAAATTTCTACGGGCGGCGGGGGCGCAGGCGCCCCCAAAATAGCAGCACCCTAGGCGACCGCCTAGGTCGCCTAATGGGAGCACCGGCCCTGTTTGGACCACATTCCCTGGTGCTTTCCCATAAGGACTGTAGGGTTTGTAGCGCTGGTTTTAGTTTCCTCGTCCTGAGAGAGGGGGCCCAGATCCACAGCTGAGCTGCACTCTGGGGCTGTGGGGTACTCAGAGCAGCCGTGTCATGGAAGAGCAGGGCCGTAGGGGAGGGTTTTCTATTCCCTCTGGCCAGCGGAAACCTCTTCAGGTACCTAGGACGCAAGACCTGAACAACTGGCCCATGGAAAGTAGAGTTAAAGGGTGTTGATTGGCCGGGCGCACTGAGCTCTTCCATACTGGACAGTCTATGGGCCTGATGCTCCGTTGCCCTGCGCTAAGCGGGTGGTAAATGCTCTCTCCCCAAAGCGATACAAGACTGGGAGAACCAGACGCTGTATCATTAGTGTGGCCGATCGTACAAGGTGAGGTCATAGCGAGCCCCAGGAGATCATGCCAAACTCGTCTTTCTAGCCCTTCCTCATTCATTGTCTCCCACTGGAGTCAGAGCCTTCATTGGCTTGCCCAGGGTGGGCTGGCAGGCTCAGCTGATCACAGCATTGTACTGGATTCTCTCCCGTCAGGTGTCATCAGTAACTGGACGGATGAGAACCGCATCCCACCCTGCACCATCTTCCAGGCGTTTAAGTGCTACCTGGACATCACCACGCCTCCCACCCCGCTGCTGCTGCAGCAGTTTGCCTTACTGGCCACCAACGACAAGGAGAAGAAACGTCTGCAGGTCCTTAGCAAGGTAAATCCGTAGATCTGGTTGGCAGCCTCTTCCTAATGTAGGTGGTTTACTTGCCCCATGCTTCTGCTTAACCTTAGACGGTGGTAACCAGAGAACGCCCCCTCCCCCTAAAAGAGAGAGAGAGAGAGAGAGACGGCTCCCACTTCACCTCTCTATCTGCCTCCTGAATGTCTTCGGATGAATCTGTCTGAGGAAAGCTGCTGTCTTGTCTATGTAAACTGCTGTCAATGACTTGCTTTCTCAGATCCTGGAGCAGGATTCCCCTGCTGTCCTGGGCGGTTCATACAGAAATGCAGCCTGTGGAAATTACATGCCCCCAAGATGCATTCTTCCATCCTGATCAACATGGTCTCCCGCACTGGCTCCTTACCCAGGGCTACTGACAGTTTAATGGGTCAACGTCTTTTCACTGATGTAGTGCCCCTCAGCGTGCTTTATGCTCAGTGAATTTAACCTCACAGCTCCTTGTCTTACAGAGGAGGGCTCTGAAATTAAGTGACGTGCCCAAGATCACACGGGGAGTCTGTGGCGGAGCTGGGGATTGAGTGTACGGCTCCTGACTCCCTGTCCTGATCTCTAGACCCTCCTTCCCCTGAAATCAGCATGGGTGTCTTGCACCACTACTGCTGTGTCTGTGTAGGAGAGTGTCTGAGCCCGGGATCCCTTATGATTGTGCGGCACGCTCGCTGTACAATGGGAGAAGCTCGGGATCCACTGAAGGCTCCGTCAGGAACGTTCGAGCCCTGAGGAACAGGCCCTAGAATGGGTGGCAATCAGGGCTAGAGCCCTGGGTATCCTCGAGCCCTGTGAGAGGCAGTCGCAGCCACGCGTCCTGGCATCCCCAGCCAGAGCTCCCTTTCGTCTGCTCCACCCTGCCGTGGGGCCCGCGTGTTGCAATGTGTCTAGCCTAGAACAGGAGCTCACCTGTCCTTTCCCTCCCGCACTTCAGGGCTTGCAGGAGTACGAGCAATGGAAATGGTCCAAGAACCCCTCCATAGTGGAGGTGCTGGAGGAGTTCCCGTCTGTGCAGATGCCCTCCACCCTGCTGCTCACCCAGCTGCCCGTGCTGCAGCCTCGCTATTACTCCATCAGCTCCTCCCCGGACATGTCCCCGGACGAGGTGCACCTCACCGTGGCTGTGCTCTCCTACCGTACTAGAGGTACCGTGCCAGCAGCGCTGCAAGGGGCTCGTGGTTTGCGTGGCGGCGGCCGTCCCATAGCGTTGTGTTAGGTGGCCATGCAGGTGGGGCCCTCATCTCCGTTTGCATTGTGGGCGGTGGCCATTAACATATGGGGGCGTGTGTGTGTGTTTGGGGACAGGGGAATCCCTCGTTAAAACCTTGCTGCCTGTTCACACGGGGCTCCCTCGGGGTCGCGCTGGGGCTGTGGCAGCCAGATGCAGCAGCAGAAACCGGCAGCTTTCCAGCTCTTCCAGGCCGCTCGGCACGACGCAGCACAAAGGCTGCCTCACACCAGTGGGTGGCGGGGAGAAGAGACTCCAGATCGGCCCCCAGGGTGGATCGGCCAGGCCCCCTCACGCAGGCATGTGTCTATCCTGCGTCCCACCCCTGGGAAGCTTATAGAAATGCTGAACGTTCATCTTCCACGCAGCACTGCCAAGCACTGGTGTCTGCTTGCGTTGGCAGGAGAATATCGGGGTGGCACAGAAGCCTATTACCATCTTCTCAAGGCACGTGGAAGGAACCCTAGCTGGGGAGGGGGTACCTGGTTTATAAACCTCCAGCAGGAGCCTGTGGCCAAGGTTTCTTTGCAAGCACTCACCCAGCTGGAGACAGCTCTGGAAGGTCCCATTTGGCCCTTAGCAGCGGGAGTGTGTTAGGGACACAGCAAATTCACAAACTCTCCTGCTCCAGCCAATAGCACCTCCCTGATGTTTGCCTGGGGGAAGCCAGCCCGTCCTGAGTGCTGCAGTGGTCCAGCCTGCCCTGAAGAGCAGAATTGGTCCCAGGGACCACTCAGTGCTTGGCCATTCAGACCCCAAGTGACAGGTTGGCTGCCGTTAGTGCTGACGTCGCAGTGAGGATTGGGGGAGGTTTGGGCAGAGCATTTCGCTGGGTGCAGAGAGGTAAATGGGCAGGGCATTCTGCAGCGATCCATTCAGCAGTACTGGGGCAGGGTACAACCCCTCTCCTCCTTTCCTCTCCTAGATGGGGAAGGACCGATACACCACGGGGTCTGTTCCTCCTGGTTCAACCGGATACAGCCTGATGAAGTTGTGCCCTGTTTTGTAAGAGGGTGAGTGGCATGTTCACTGCATGTGGAGTCCCCGAGAGCCAGGGAGGGTTTAGACCATTCCAAGACTGACTGATCTGTCGGCTATTCACAGCAGAGAGCCCCTGACTCCCTGTCTGTAGCCTGCCATGCGCGCTCACAGCACTAACGGGGATTTCTACGAATGAGCTGCCTCCTCACCCTGAACGGCGGAGGGGCTGAGGCCCTGTTCCGTAGAGCAGTCTGCAACAGCACCGTTCAGAGCATGGGGCAGGGTGTGGTGCCCCTGAACAGCCAGGGGTCACAGAAGAGAGCGCGGTGAGGACTGTTACCATGCGCTCTGCTTCGAACGCCACTTTTTGCCACCGCCTGCCGCACTCAAACGTCTGCACTTGCATGTCCGAGCTACATTTCTACCCCCACAAGGATTTCATTGGCCCAGCCTGGGCCTTGGCCCATTAGGGGCATCACTAACTTTCAAACTTGTTTGTCCAGAGCTCCTGGGTTCCACATGCCACAAGATCCCCAGGTTCCCTGCATCCTGATTGGCCCAGGTACGGGAATCGCCCCGTTCCGGAGCTTTTGGCAGCAGCGGCTCTTTGAAATCGAGCACAAAGGTGGGTCTGAGGTCTTGAGCCTCTGGTAAGTAAAGGGGCGAGCGAGAGCCTGCCCAGCATCCTCAGCAAACCCAAGTGTAGTACCCCGGCTGAGTGCATGCGATCATGTCGCCCTCCAGGGGCTGGTCCTGGTGAGGACAGGAGCCTATTACTTGCAGCTAATAGAATTGCTCTGTTAGCTCCAGGGGTGTGTTTAGTGCTAGAGGCATCAGGCTGAGTGGGGGATGGCTGCTGTGGTGTGTGCGTATGTGTTGCCATGGCTGTTTCGCTCACCGTGAGATGACCTAACATAGGGCTGGTTTGACATTTTTCCACTGGGCTTTTTTTAATGAAAAATGTCACGAATTCTTTTCTCTAGATTACACTTTTCTCTAGATTACACTTCATTCCATTTCCCCCAGTTTTTCAATGGAAAATTAAATTGTTTAAAAATAATTTTTTTATTGCAAAAACAAAAAGAAAGATTTTTTTTTTTTAATTTCCCACCAAAAAAGCCTGACCTGTTTCACCCAGCGCTAGTTACTTGGGACTCTGGATCCATGCGTACAGCTCTGAGGGGTTACACAGTCTCCCCAAGTATCTCCTCTCGGACCTTCTACCCTTCCCCCTCTGCCATCTGCTGTCCCAGGGAACAGAGCTACGTATCCAAATACCTCCCTCAGAGTGCACAGAATGGCTGCCAGCAGGCGAAGAGGGAATCCAAGCACAGCACGTGCCCACTCCGCGCAGGAGGGCGGGCGCGAACCCAGGCTTGGGAACTGGGGGGCAGGGGATGGTTTCCGTGACTCACTGCTATGCCACCTGTCTCTGCTCCAGCACTGAAGCCCTGTCCGATGATTTTGGTCTTTGGGTGCCGACAGTCCAAGATCGACCACATTTACAAGGAGGAGACCCTCCTAGCCAAAAACAAAAGCATCTTCAAAGAGCTGTACACAGCCTACTCCCGGGAACCAGACAAACCAAAGGTAACCCTGCTATGCCACATTCAGCCCTGAGTCGCCGTGACCAGTCTAACGCAGATGGTGAGCGGAGCGCCGGCATCCCCAGGGCTGTGGATTCTCCCAGCCACTAGGGGAAGTGTCCAACCTCTCATGCAGTCACCTGGAGGGATTTGCCTGCACTAGTTTGAGGACATGATCTTGGCTCGAGCTTTTCACAGCTACGTGGGCCAATGAATCTCCCGTTTAAGAATCCCCAGGAAGGCAATTACAGCACAATAGCCCTCAAACTCGTTAACCAGCCCTCTCCATCTCTCTCCCTTTCAAACGAGACCTAAAGCCACTTGTGGACATTAACAATCCTCTGGCGCTTTCCCCTAGCCGAGTACTGACCCCAGGGCCCTGGCTGACTTCCCCCTGCAGGTACAGTCACACTGGAAGCCTGCTTTTCAGGGGTGCTGTGCAGCTGGCGAGTTCCACTGACTTCAGCTGGAGTTGCTGGCGCTTAGCACCTCCGAACATGCAGGCCCTGATTGTCTTCAGTTCCCTTCCCAAACAGTTGTGCAGCATGGCCGTGCGTTGTTAAATGGCCGCCGTGTTCCACCCCAGAGGTGGCTGCCCTGCGCCGATGGATGGAGGGGTGAAGTGACTCCTGTGTGTAAAGCTGGCCTGGGCCCTTTGGGAGCTGTGGGTGCCAGGCGCTGTGCAACGTCCGTTCCTGTCTCCCCCAGAAATACGTGCAGGACGTGCTGCAGGAGCAGCTGGCTCAGTCTGTGTACAAAGCGCTGAAGGAGCAGGGAGGCCACATCTACGTGTGCGGGGACGTCACCATGGCCGGGGATGTCTTCAAGGCCATTCAGCGCATCGTGAAGCAGCAGGGGCAGCTGTCGGTGGAGCAGGCTGGCGCTTTCATTAGCAAGCTGAGGGTGAGTAGGCCCTCCCCAGCCTGCCGCAGGGCTCAGCAAGCTTGGGCCAAGGGCGTCAGGGCTTCCTCTTGCCCGGTCACTGATGGTGGGATAATTGCGGCCACGAGCTCTGGGAGTGGTCAGTAGGCACCACCCCTTCCAGCCCCCTGACCTGACTTCATGGGCCCAGGCTCTCTGCCCAGCTCTGCCCATGTAGCTCAGTCCTGCGATACCGACCCTCCCGGGCCCCTGGCTTGCCCAAGGAGCTGGGGGATGGGTCAGCTACTAGAGGACCAGGCCCCTGCAGCAGGCCATAGGGGCCTGGGACTTGCCTCCGATCTGTAAATCGGCAGAATGGTTCTTGCCGTTACCGGCCGGCCTAGGCCCAGCACAGGGAGTGTGTCTGAGGGAGCAAGTCTGCGCAAAGGACTGGTTCCTGGAAGAATTCTTGTCCGTAGGGGGACAGCTTCTTGGGGAGCTCTGCTTCTGCAGATTAACCCCGTTAGCCTTGTCCACACTAGCACTTCACCCACCACTGGCCTAGCACTGGTGCAGCTCCAGTGCCAGCGAAATGCCAGTACAAGCTGCAGTTCCGGGTCCTTTTGCAATGCTGGCTCTACCCAGGAGATGTCTCTGGAACAGTAGGCAATGTCCAGCCAGCTAATAGCCTTTACCCACCATGCATGTTATTTACCTATCTAAAAATTGGCTATAGCGTCCTCACTGTAATAAGCAAATATAGCAAATCTATGGCCACCTAGTACCTTCATGGATGTCACATATTGTACAATACGGCCATGCAGATCCTACTGCTGCATAAGCACAGGCCTCTACCACTTGAGCTAACAGGGAAGCTCCTCTAGTTGTTAGCAATATAGGGCCTATGACATACAGTTAGGCAGCTCTGATTCCATCCAGTGCAGTGCACAGGTACACATGCACTGCAGTCTGTTCACTATGGCAATGTTCCTGTTAGGCTGTAGTACAATCTCCAGTTCCCTTGGGCTTTCTCTTGCTTTCTCTATTTTTTAACCTTAATGTGGACAAGTAGCCATTGAGAGAGGCAGCCCGGTATAGTGGACACTGGACAGAGTGCCAAGAGACCTGGATTCTATCATGGCTCTGCCCCTGACCTACTGGGTGAGCTTGGAGAAGTCACTTCCCTGCTCTGTGCCTCAGTTTCCCCTTGTAGGCTTTTCCTTTCTTGCCTATTTAGCATGTAAGCTCTTAGGGGCAGGAACTGTCCCACACAGCACCTCCCACCTCAGCTAGCCTCTCTAGGTGTTACAGAAATACCATAATAATAACTTGTGACTACACCCTTCTCCCGGTGCCATGCCTCTGCTGTCCTTGCTTTCAGGATGACAACCGATACCACGAGGATATTTTTGGCGTCACCTTACGTACATATGAAGTGACTAACCGCCTTAGATCTGAGTCGATTGCGTTCATTGAGGAAAGCAAAAAGGACACGGATGAGTGAGTTGACGTGCTTATTTTAACCTCCACTGTTGTTTCTTAGATGCGCGTGGGTTGTGGAATGAAACTCCTTTTATTTATTTGCATGTATGAAGCCAGTAATAGTAGAGACAGGAACAGGCCTCTGATCCGAAAAGTAGAAACAGACAAAGCTGCAGTACAGTTACTTTGAGAGAACAGGTTTCAGAGTAGCAGCCGTGTTAGTCTGTATCAGCAAAAAGAACAGGAGTACTTGTTAGTCTCTAAGGTGCCACAAGTACTCCTGTTCTTTTTGAGAGAACAATCAACTCAGTGGGCTAAATCCATTCCGGAAGGAATTGCCAGGGTGAATCTGACCCATTGTATCTGCGAACACAGCCTTTTCCATACCACGAGCCCCTGGCACAACAGACGAGCTAGAAAGCATGAGTGGGCGGGCACTTCTGGAGCTGGTTGAAAATTTCCCGATGGAATAAAGTTCAGTGGGAACGTGTCAGTTTGATGGAATTGACTTGTTCTGTGGGAATGTGTCGATTTCATCAATGGAAACCAGACCAGCCGGCTGTCAGGCTCCCTGGGACCCACGGCTCTCCAGCGCCTGGGCTGCACGCCTGGTAGGGGGGGCAAGCTTGCCGGCTACCGGGGAGCCAGATGGCCAGTTCCCCAGCCAAGGGAGCTAACTGAAGACCCAATCCCGTTCACACTGAAGCCAAATGGCAGAATACCCATTGGGATCCAAGGTGGCTTTACTGGCTCCATGCTGAATCTCAGCTGGCTGGTGGCCAGATGTGCTCATGGCATTTAAACGTTAGCTGTCCCATGCCAGGAGGGGGGACTGCTGGGCTAAGCGTGGAAGGGAGCGTTGATAGCTAGTCATTCTCCCCTTTCCCTTGCAGGGTTTTCTGCTCATAACCAGAACCCCTTGCCCCAGACGGGATGCCAAACCAGCTGCAGCGGCAGCCACCCCCCTCCAGCCGGAGGGCGCTGGGTTTTGTATTTACACGGACACGGCGGCTCCTTTTCTGCGGGGCCGGCCCACAGAAAGTGCTCTGTCTCTCGTCCTGGCGTCGTGTCCCGATGATGATGATTTCCCTTTCCTTTCTCTCTCTGTCGTCCTGTGGCGGTTTCTTTTCACTCCTTGTTTCCCTTCTCGGAGTCCCCCGCTGAAGTGCGATGGCTTTATAATCCGCAGTGGCTCTTACGAAACTACGTTTCTTCTTCGCTCGGTCTGACGAGGGCGTTTCGCGGCTGCATGAAATCACCACCTTCGTGATCATCTGCATTCTTTGGTGTTTGGGGGGGTGGGGCTGGAGCGGGGGGAGCTGGCTGTTCCTGATCGGGCAGCGAGGACTGGAGAGAAGCTGTTTTGCCCGAGACCCCTTTCCCCGCCTTGACGTGGCACTTGGCTGAATCGCTGCATCTTCCTCGCTTTGCTTTGGCCGCTCCGGGCCTGGCCCAGGGGGAAGTTGGATGGAAAGGAAGTGCTGCCCTGCCCCCTTTCTTGCTGTTGATGGAGGCACCAGAGCTTTGTTCTGTTTGAGGGGTGGGGTTCGTCTGTGTTCAATGCGTAACAATTCACCTAAGTGAGCTCTGTGCTGTTCGTAGTCAGCCCCACGCCCCGCCCCCTCTTGGCTCTGTCCTCGGTCCTCTCTTGCCTGTGTGCCCTATGCTCATCCTGCTGGTGCAAAAGTCTTCACGGGCAGTGTGCAAGCACAGCAGGTGCAGGCTGGTGCTTCTGCAAAGGGGCAGCATGGGGGTGCTCCTTGGTCACGGGGAAGCAGGGGCTGTACTGCCCACTCTGCATCCAAACCTTCCCAGCCCGCAATGGGAGTTAAATGTGGGGAGGGTAAATGTGGCCAGCCGGCATGAGAGGGCTACAGATTAGCTGAGATCCCTGGAGGAAAGATTGTGACTCGGGCGTGGGTTGCGTCCTGTAGCTTCCCTGGATTAACAGGGCGCTGGCGGTGGGCACGTGAGTCCTCTCCAGCAAGGCAAGAGAACATGCACGGCGACACGGCTGGGAGGCGGAATAGCTCTGAAGCCATCTCTGCCCAGGTCCAAGCAGCACCTGCTTATAAAAAAGGTTGATAGGAAGCCAGCAAGTAGCCGCTCTACTGCGGCCATTCCTGACCCCTGGTGCCAGGCCTCCTGGGAGCCCCATGTAACGCCCCATTAAATGAGTAACAGTTGCCTTGAATACTCGAAGCATGGCAAGTCTGTCCTAGCGCGATCTTGTGAGATGTCCTTTCTCAGCAATGCCCCCCCCCCCCTCGCCCCCCAGGAGCTGCAAAGCTCTTGTGGTGCCAGACTGGCTGCAACGGGTGCCTCCGCTCTGCAAAAAACCCCAAATCCTCTCCATGCCCACTCTGCCTGCTGCATGCACGGTGCCATTCTTCAAATTGCACAAGGCCTCTGGCCCGGGAGCTCTCAGGAGAGAGGGGGAGCAAGCCCGAGAAGAGAGGCACTGGTGCTGTCTAACGCCAGGCTCTGAGGTGCTGACCGCTCAGATCCACTGCACAAATCCAGCCCCGCGAGAGACTCTTACAGGAACTGCTACAGAGCTGGCAGCCCCCGAGGGTCACTCCCCTTTTCCAGGTAGGAACTTTGCCACCCACCCCAGGCCGGCGCTCTCTCTCTCTCTTTCGGGGTGGGGGGGGGCTTTCTCTAGTTGCCAGGTTCTTTGGGGGTGTTGGGAGCCCTCGTCCCTTCCCCCACCTGCACTGTACATAGCCATCCACTGTGGCTAGACTGAGGCAGCAACAGCAAACTGGTGCCTTCAGGTAGGCACTGGACCCCCTCCTGCTGACAGCATAGGGAATTACCGCCGGAGGGGGTCAGGACTTGGGCACGGCAAAGGGGGAGGGTCCCCACAACCCGCTGTCACCGAGGGGTTGTTTTCAGAGCCCAGGATCTGCCAGTGACTCCCCCTGAGCCAAGCTTCTAACAGAGTGAGTCCAGCAAGGTCGGAAGCCTGCCCCGGCATAAGTGTGACTTGGCAGCTGGGCTGCTCGACTTCAGCTCGTGTTCACTGGTCTCGCTGTCACCGAGGGGTTGCTTTGGTTTTGCTGCCTAGACCCTCCAATGTTGGTAGCCGCTCGTGTGTGCTGCCACCGACACAGCAACGTCCCTGGTCTCTACCTTCCCTGCCCACCCCAGATGGATCTGACCCCAAACCCTGGGCTTTGGGAAAGCTCCGCTCCAGGCTTTTTGCTGCCCCAATCCATCTCTTCGGAGTGTATGGCTCAACCAAGAGCCAGCAGGACTTTAAACAGGGACGTGCACAAATGCTGCCACCGTGTGGTAATTTGCATGCACGCTGTTCTGTGAGGGTGGCCCAATGTATGAGGGTGAGTGAAGATCCCCGGCGACGCCCTTGTTCAGTGACGAAATCACGGCTGTGGTTACAAGTGATACGGTTCAATTTGCAGCAGCGACTGTAGGTCTGCACCCGCCCGGCTGCCTCTCAGTGTTTGCCCCCAGTGTGTTCTGAACAGCTACCCTGCATGGCCTCCGCAAGGCCCACCGGGCCCAGGGGACGTGCACACAGCGCCACTCACGGAGACATGGATTCCGGGCAGTCCCCCTGCACAGAGTCCTGGGGTGAAGGAGACCAGCCCGACGAGGGGAATAGGGGTTCCTATCTATGCTGCAAACCCCCAAGGTGCTGAGCCAGTTGCAGCAGCCTAGGTCCCTGGCAGGGGGCAGGTGTGGTTAGCTGCCACGGTTACTAACCAGGTGGTGTGCAGGCACAGACCACAGCTGGAGCCATCAGTACCATGTGCTGGTTACAAACCCTGGTCGGTGTGTAACCGGGGCCTAGAGCTCTAGCCAGTTGCAGGGAGCTCTTTAGTGGGGCCGAGAGCTCAGGCAGGCACCGACCCTTCCAGCTGCATGTCCTGGTCCCCTGGAAGCCAATGGGAGGAGAGAATGAGAAGCGCATCAAGGGCAGAAGGATGCCTTTGCTCGAGATTGTGCCTCACAAATCTGTGTAGGGATCCAGCCCCTGGGGGCGGGGGAAGAGATGGCAGAGCCCTTACTCTGCCAGGAGCGCCGCCAGGTTTTTCGGCGCCCTAGGCGGCGGAAGGTCCCACCCCCAAAATTCCACTGACGACTGGGGCGCTGGCGCCCCCCAAATAGTAGTGCCACCTAGGTCGCCTAATGGGTTGCGCCTGCCCTGTACTCCGCCCTTCGCCCCACACACTGGGGAAGTTTGGCTCTGAATCCAGCTCAGACCAGGCTGACCTTTCTGTAAGGTGCCAGAGCAAAACCCGGCATCTCCCTTCAGCCCACCCCACACGAACCTTGGGGAGAGTTTGAATTTGGATCCAAACTTTGCGCCAGGCCCATCTTTCCTGGAAATATCAATGCAAAGGAATGCCCAAAGACATGTCCTTTACCCCTTCCTCTTTTCGCCTGTGTCCTTCGCGTTCATTTTCCCATTCAGTCCTGTGCTCCTGTAACAGCCTGGCTCTGGAATTAGCTTTGCTGGTTCCGAGGCTCCCTGTCTGTATCTGACAAGAGAGGCTGGCTTTGGCAGGACAGGTTGTGTCTCCTCCTGTCCAATATACCCATGAGCCACGCTAAAAACGCAGCAAGTGCAGCCATGGAGGAGCCATGACATCCAGATTCAGCCTCTCCCATTGCTAAAGGCTGGAATTTCCCCAGGCCCCCAAAGCCTGTGAGTTGAGCACCCAAGTCCCTTCGTTCTCTTTGAAAATCCCAGCCTTAGAGAGCAAAAAGCTGTGTTACGCCCAGCCTGCTCACCTGGTGCAGCCAAGAGACAGGGCAGGTATGGGGGAAGGGACAGGTGAGCAACAGGGAAATCCTACCATTGTGGGGTGAGTTGAATTCAAGGGCTCCAGCCTGCCCTGCTTCGCTGGGATAGTTGACGTTGAACAGGCCGGGCTGGCTTTCTTTTTAACTGAGCAAGTTCCATTTACTGTAGTAGCCAGTTTGCTCCTGTAAGAGTTTCACATGCTTAATTTCCTCCCCCAGGAAAGGGGACATGATCCTGCTAATCTCCTCTGTCATGCCACAAACACAGACCTTTCATCCACCACCCGGACGCAGTTCAGCTGGGTGAAATGGGTGTGTATGTACAATAGATACATAGCACATGGGTGGTGGAGAATGGAGATAGCCAGGTGATGGACTGAATGGATCTTGTGCGGTTGATGGCTTCGCCTGCCCTCTGTCCATTAATCCCAGTCCCCACTGGCTAAATCCAACACTCCAATCTGCTGAGCAGCTCCAAAGAGCTCCTGTAGCAATTGGAGAGTGGGCATGATGGACCAATGGGCTGATCCTGTCTGGCAGTTCCCATGAATGGCAAAGACTGCCACCACCACCATCAAAATGCTTCACAGTGCCTCAGCTCACTTCTTACTCCAAAGGGTTAGCAGCCAGGTGGGTCCTTACTAGAGCTGGTCAAGACTCTTTGAATTTGCAAATTGTGCATGAAAAATGCTCCCCATTTTTTCTGACCAGCTCCACTCTTTACCTTAGACTCACGAGCCGCAAAGCCTCAGCTCCACAGCGACTGTCCCCAAGGCTTTGCCTCCCCACAGCAGCTGCTTGGACGTTTAGATAGGGGGCAACACACAGGCCAGTCTTTATATTACAGCACCCTAGAGGAGGGGAGCAAATAACAAGATCACTTTCTGCCCCCAAAGAATTTACAGTCTAAGATGACAAAACGCAGAAGCAGGAGTTGAGGACAGGCTGCAGCACAAGAAGCCTCTCCCCGCTATATTTTACCCCTAATCTATACTCAATAGTGATTAGTTATTGACCTCTGTTAATTCCCCATTTCACTATTATTCCCCTCCCTTATCAATTCACACCCTTAGCCTGTTACCAATTAACCAACTGGCCTTCCTGCACTTCCCACTGGAGAGACCTTCCCAGCATCCAGCCCATGCTCAGCCACGCAAAAGGGGGGAGTAGCTCTGTAGTAAAGGTAGGTTCTGGTGATGGCAGTGGGACATGAAGCACCTAAAGCTAGGAGGATGCTAATGCTCTGGGGACTTGCTCCCCTTCTAGCTGGCTCTCTCCAGCGATGATCCCAGCCCATGGAGAGACTGAGGGATGCAGGGAGCGAGGAACTTCACCTTAAAGAGCCAAATTCTGCTCTCAGATCTGTCGGTCAATTCCCACAGGAATCAATGGCAGTCAATTTATACCCGCCTAAATGGCATCAGAAGTTGGCCTACGTTCTGAGCCCCGTTCTGCAATCATTTACCCAGCCCGCTGTGTGAATAGGAAGAGTTTGCAGGACCAGCTCTTTAGAAGCAGCAGCGTGTACGCACTGGGCACAATCTCCATACGACACATACAGTGCACGGAGGCCTTGTTATTACTGATGGGGGGCAGAGGGGTGTCTTTGCTGAGGTGTCCGTGAGCTTAGCCAAATACACCAGGCTAGATGCTAAGCTGCTGTAAATCTATCTAGCACCATTAGAGTGCGTAGAGTTGCTCTGATTTACCCCAGTGGAGGATCTTCTCCAGGGGTTGCTGATATTCTGAGAAGGAGAACTTTATGGTCCACGCTAATGGTGCTGCTACTGTCAGGCTACATAGGTGTGGCTACTGCTAGAGTGAGATCTGTTGCGGGGTTTGGAATTATTATTATAATTTCTTAATTACTCACAGAGTTGCCTAGAGGATCATGGCCCTTCTCAGAACAGATAGAGATGGGTGGAGCTCAGCATGGCCCGAATTTTGCTTCTGCGGGGAGTTTCAGCACTGGCATCAGCGCGAGCAGAGTTAAGGCCACGCTGAGTGCTTATGAAATCCCACCCCCAAGCAGCACTGCACTGAGATTGCAGAATCTTGTGAGGTACTGAGGACCCCCAACTTCCATTGGCTTCGGTGGGAGACGGGGCGATCAGCACTCTGCAGCATCGGGCCTGAGGACAGTAGCAGTTACAGTGATTACAGCTTTGCATGCACCAAGCCGCACTCGCCCGCAATCTTGTTCCAAATCTATCCCAGGCTGTGGGATTTCAGCTCTGGCTTCTCCCATACAACTACCTTTCTTTACTAAAACTCCAGGGGTGATGGGAACAGCTAATGAGATAGTGGATTTAAAGCGCTTCATTCCAGGGGGGTCAGTGTTTTCTGGGTTTTGCTAAAGATATGAGGATGGCATCTGAACTTTTTAAACATCACAGTACGTGCCTATCTTCTCCCTGCTGAGTCAGTGTTACAACACGGCCTGGACTCTAAAATGCCCCAGGCTGGTGCTGTTGCCTATAAGGGCCAATGACGAGAAGCTGCAAAGCTCATTGCAAACGTTGTTTATAGACTCTGCTGGTGAGAGCTGCTCACAGTGACTTGCTGATCACACATGAGGGGACCTTTCTTTCTCATTCGTGTCACTAAGTGTGGGCCAGATTGTGTGGGCACAACTCAAAGGCAGTAAAACCAGCTGTGTATGGGTCCCCCGCTGGTTTAAGGGATCCCACCGGCTAGTTCTTTGCAGCAGCTTGCTCTGAATCACCACTGAATAGAGCTAGTTGAAAAATTGTCTATATGTGGGGGTGGGACTGGGTTTCCATGGAAAATGTGGATTTTGTTGGGTGGGGGGGGGCTGGCAGAAATTCAAATACTGAAAACTTTGGGAAAAAAATCTTTTGGGTTTGAGGCATTGGTTTTTTGAAGAAAAGATAAAAATGTCAATGGAAAGTGGGCACTTTGAGCCCCCCTCCAAAAAAAAAGTTTAGTCAAAAACTCGATTTTCCAACCAAAAAAACCAGCTCTGACAGAAAATTTTCAACCAGCTCTGCTTGGGAACGCAGCAAAACCGACAATAAATGCAGCAACCCCCTGCCCCATCTGCTCTGGAGTTTACCCTGAGTCTGAAAGAAATGGTTTTTTTTAAGTCATGTGTTCAAAAAATGTAAAAGTTTGTGTTTCCACAAGTGCCAACCAACAAGCAGCTTTAGCTTTACTAATGAGGTTCCAGACGTTTCGCATGTGTGTGAACTGCTCCCATCGATTCCAGTGTGAGCTGATTGCACCCATCCAAGGCTGTGATTGGCTCCGCTAAAGAGTGCTGAGTTCATAGCAGAATCCAGTCACTTCATTTCAAAATCAACTGCAGCCCGCTGAACAATGCAAAACCAAAACATCGGGACATTTTTGTTGAAAATTTTCGCTGACATTTCAAAATTAGACAAAGTTTTGACCAGCACTTTAGCTAGTCAAAAAACATGGAGGGGAGATTGTAAAAATGAGTTGGGGGGAGGGGGTTAGTTAAAATTCAATATTTTGTCCAAAACAAACCTTGGAAAAAAATCAAAATTTGAAAAAACATCTACCAACTTCAGGGGAAATAAAACAACTTTTTAAAAACTGTATCTAAATCCCCCTTTAACTAACAAGCCTGCATGCCTCCATTCATGTCTGTGTGGGGTATAGAATGGTATATTAACAAAACTCACTCTAATGCCTCTGGCGTAGGAATGCATTTCAGACCCTTCCTTAAATGAGGTTTGCTGATGTGCAGCCTTGAAGTGATGGTTTGAAAGCCAAGAAAAATGCAGGGCAAACATCAGTTCTGGTTACAGTGCTGTAAAATAGACAAATGTCAGGAACTCCCAAGTTTGGGTCAATTCCTGACCTGGAAGAAATAGCTTTGGCCCATTTGGGAAGCCCCTCAGAAATCCTGGTTTCTTATATTTTGAAAAGAACTGAAGAATGGTGAAGATTGAGTTCTCCTTGCTTCTGGCAACGTTTGAGTTCTGGGCTGTATGTGGTTCCCCAGGAGCAGGGCAAGAGTGCCTTTCAAGCAGGACTGGGTGGTATGGCACTGATTCCCATCTAGTTAGAAACACAGGCTGAAATTCTCCTAGCTCCCAAAGGATTTTGGGTGCTCTGTTCCAATTAATTTTAAAAGGAACTGGGTATCCAATTCCCTTTGGCAGATTTGAAAATCTCAGGTTTTTAAATGACTTGTCTCATGAAGAGCAAAGGCGCAAAAGTGAAATGGAGACATTTGTGAAATGTGACAAAGGTTTGGTGAAACTTCTACATTCTAGAGTTTCCTGAATCCTCTAACTGTCCTGGGTTTTCCCGTGTTCACTGGAACTCCATCTTTTCCAAATTCTCTCAGCCTTGTGACCCTTCCGCCTTCCCCTCGTATCATTGTGCCTTCCGTTTATTTTTTAAACAATGCCATGATTTAAGACTGGAGCATCGGCTTGACTCTCACTTTGTGTTTCCTGAGGTGGGTGGAGAGATTGGTACATTTTGTAGCATTAAATGTGATTCAAATGTAGGTTTCTTTCTGAGGAAGGAGGGTGGGGGTGAGGGTGGGAGTGGGAGTGAGGGTGGGCAGGTGTTGTATTTGATCATACCAGTGCTTTAAGCAGTCAGAAACATGGTTTCCCCTACCTCTGAGCTCTCAATGCTGCTAAAATCTCTGCCATTCATACAATGTACTCCAGCACCTCTCTCATGGACTGACTCCTGCTCTGTTTGCGAGGTATCCACACTGTTCTAAAGCATGCACCTCTCTGTATAGTTCCAATCTTTTGATTTTATGGAATAAAATACCTATGCCTGTTTGCATTACAGTCAAAATAAAAAAGTGGACTAAATCTAGTGGACTGTCTTGTTAGTTGGTTTTTCTTTTTCTCTTGTGCGGTTCCTGACACTGAAAATGCCCTGTCTACCTCACTACATCCCATTGTCCCTCCATTGACTAACAATAGTAGAAAATGCTGGTGCTTTTAAAAAGAAAACTGTGAGATCTCTTGTATTTCTCTGTGAGAGATGCTCACTTTCTTGCAGGGCTGCTTGGCTTCTGAACATTACATCATAACCCTGTTTGCACTGTGAGCCCTCTGCAGGGGTACGTACACAGAGAAAACATCTAAGCTGAACAGGGTTAGATGCCTACTCTGTCTATTCGACACCATCCATTGTTGGAGCTGCAACAATCATAGTGCAGTCAATGCCAGAGAGAACTGGAATACTTGTCTGGCACAAAGAACGGCGGCAGGGGGCAGGTGAGATGGACAGAATTCCTGTGTAGCTGTAATGTTGCCTATGCCTACTGTACTGTCAGCTGATATAAAATGCCTTTACTTAGATACAAAACTGCTTTTAAACACACACACACACACACACTCTCTCTCTCTCTCTCTCTCTCTCTCTCTCTGTCTGCAGGAATAAGAATAGAATAGAGTGAGGCCCAAGACTAAAGCCCAGATCCTGACATTGACATACCTGTACTTTGGGAACATTCAGTTCAAGATCAGAATCCAGATCCAAATTGTGCATCTCAGGACTCAATCTCCAAAACAATTAAGTTACCTATGGAGCCTTTCAGGCCAGCAAAATCCAGATCCAGTGCCCCATATCCCCAGGGCAGTGTGTTTGCTAGTGGGAGTCACACACCACAGACAAAGGGCTGCCTCCTAAACATGAGGAAGCTTTAAAGACACCTGAAGAACTAGGATAAAAAGGGCAGAACTAGCCCCAAGGGGGATTGACACTGGTTGTGGGCTCTGATGCCGTGATTTCAATGGTCAACAATTCAGAGAGGGCAGAGCTCATTAATGGGGTGTCACAATGCCCATGATCGCATCTCTGCAGGATGTTCTGTCAGGACCAGACCCTGCCCCTCAGTCCCAGGCTGGGGCAGGGACAGTCTGGCCAATAACCCAAAGGCCGGTCAGCAGTTACCCCCACAAGAGACCCTGCTTCCCCAGCTCCTCCAGGGCTTTCCCAGTCGCTGGGACCGGTCGCTATTGGAGATGGGCCTGGGGCACAGAACTCTGATCCCAGGCTCAAAGTGGGGCAGCAATGAGGGGACGGGTGCAGCTGCAGCCCCGCTGTCAAAGCCCCCCCCCCCCCCCCCCCCCCCCNTTGTGGGCCCTTCATAATGCTAAGGGCCTCCTCCTGACGGAGCCAGGACTCGGGCAAAGTGCCTACGCAGCTGAGACATGGGCTGTTACGAAGGTACCGAGTGCCCATGGAAGCTCATGGCGGATGAGTGAGTAAGTGAGGTGCAGAAAGAGGGCCATGGAAAGGCGCTCTGAGCTAGGGGTACAGTAGTGTACGACACCGTGGGGAGGAAGTGGGGAATGGACAGTTCCTAGAGCAGCTCTTGAGGGCTCGTCTTGAAGGATGCATCCATCCAAGAGGCTGCTCTGGAAAACCCTGGAAAGAATGAATGAAGGTGGGGAGAGAACAGGATCATAAGGGCAGGTCCAGGCAAAGGTTCAGTGATCGGCCAGTGAAAGCACAGCCTGAAGCATCTCCAGCCCACCCTGAGAAAGGTAGAACAGCAGTAAGAGAAATGCTGGGTCCTCCAAAAGCTGGGCCATTTTTTCATACATTTGGCCAACCCAGAAAAAGAGGCCTGAGACAGCGCCCAGGCAGTGGATTCACGGGTTGTAATCGTCAGTGTCGAGTTGGAGATCATACAGCCCAGGAAAAAACAAATCTTTTTAGCAGTTGCATGTTAATGGGAATCAGGTGCCAGGGCTGTAGGGCAGAGGCGCTGAGAGAGCCCTGGGCTGGATTCAGCCATTCTAAATACTCCCCTCCCAGGGGTGATTTACTGGGGTTCCAGGGCACGTTCCCTGATAGGGTGACCAGATGTCCTGATTTTATAGGGACAGTCCCGATTTTTGGGGCTTTTTCTTATATAGGCTCCTATTACCCCCCATCCCCTGTCCTGTCTTGTCATCCTATTCCCCGAGCTCAGGTATTACTGGGCTGGGAAGGAGTCAAAGGGGGTCAAAGAAAGGGGTTTGACGGTGACCACCCTTTAATGTGTACAAGGGCCGGGTTCAGTATCTAGGGGTTCCTTTTCAACAATACAACACAAAACCGGCTCGAGCCCCCACCCAGTGACCTGGGACAATTACACACCACGCCCCGGGGGGGCCTCTAAGAGGCAATACTTNCGGTTCCTGGCCAATGGGAGCTACGGAACCGGCACTCAGGGTGGGGGCAGCTGTCCATGCGCCTAGGGGCCACAAGCACCTGACGGCCGCTTTCAGGAGCCACGTGGAGCTAGAGCAGGCAGGGAGCCTGCCTTAGCCCCAGGCCCCCATTGCGCTGCTGACCAGACTTTTAATGGCCCAGTTGGCAGTTCTGACTGGAGCCGCCAGGGTCCCTTTTCGACCAGGTGTTCCAGTCGAAAACCGGAGGCCTGGCAACCTTAGTGCTAGCAGAACATATCGAAAGAGGAACCTGAGCTCAGATCGAGAACCCAGGCTCAGATCGAGACCTGGAATTCAGATCGAGAACCCGGGCTCACATCAGGAACTCGAATTCCGATCGAGAACCCGGGCTCACGTCGGGAACTCGAATTCCGATCGANTGGTTCCTGGCCAATGAGAGCTACGGAACCGGCACTCAGGGTGGGGGCAGCGCCGCGGAGCCTCCCTGGCTGTCCATGCGCCTAGGGGCCACAAGCACCTGACGGCCGCTTTCAGGAGCCACGTGGAGCTAGAGCAGACAGGGAGCCTGCCTTAGCCCCAGGCCCCCATTGCGCTGCCGACCAGACTTTTAATGGCCCAGTTGGCAGTTCTGACTGGAGCCGCCAGGGCCCCTTTTCGACCAGGTGTTCCAGTCGAAAACCGGAGGCCTGGCAACCTTAGTGCTAGCAGAACATATCGAAAGAGGAACCTGAGCTCAGATCGAGAACCCGGGCTCAGATCGAGACCTGGAATTCCGATCGAGAACCCAGGCTCACGTCGGGAACTCGAATTCCGATCGAGAACCCGGGCTCACGCCAGGAACTCGAATTCCGATCGAGAACCCGGGCTCACGCCAGGAACTCGAATTCCGATCGAGAACCCGGACTCACATCGGGAACTCGAATTCCGATCGAGAACCCGGGCTCACGTCGGGAACTCGAATTCCGATCGAGAACCCGGGCTCACGCCGGGAACTCGAATTCCGATCGAGAACCCGGGCTCACGCCGGGAACTCGAATTCCGATCGAGAACCCGGGCTCACGTCGGGAACTCGAATTCCGATCGAGAACCCGGGCTCACGTCGGGAACTCGAATTCCGATCGAGAACCCGGGCTCACGTCGGGAACTCGAATTCCGATCGAGAACCCGGGCTCACGTCGGGAACTCGAATTCCGATCGAGAACCCGGGCTCACGTCGGGAACTCGAATTCCGATCGAGAACCCGGGCTCACGTCGGGAACTCGAATTCCGATCGAGAACCCGGGCTCACGTCGGGAACTCGAATTCCGATCGAGAACCCGGGCTCACGTCGGGAACTCGAATTCCGATCGAGAACCCGGGCTCAGATAAAAAACTAGATTTCAGCTCAAGAACCTAGGCTCTGACGCAATGGGCAACGCGAACTCCGCCTGCAGTCCTCAGCCTGAGCAGCTCTTGTGCCTGCTGTGGATGGGCCCTGCGCCCTGCTTTGCGCCTCTCAGGGAAGATCAACTTTGCCGATGCCCCCTAACTCCTCTGCCCTGCGGCGCGGCTGGGCGGGCAGCGTGCCAAGCTGTGCGCCGCCCGTGGAGCTGCTATAGACTCCACCCCCGTCATCCCCCCACCCTCCCACCTTTGCTCTGCGCCTCTCCTGGAATTGAACTTTGCAGACGCTCCCTACCCCTGCGGGTCCCGGCCTCGCTGCGGAGGGGGCGGGGCCGCGCGCGCGTCACTCACTGAGGTAAACAGCCAAGATGGCGGCGGCGGAGGCTGGCGGGATGGGCCTCACCGACCTGCCCGGGGAGCTGCTGGAGCTGATCCTGTGCAGTGAGGTCCTGAGCGCCGCCGACATCGGCCGCGTCTCCTGCACCTGCCGCCGGCTGCGGGAGGCCTGCCAGGCCCGCGGCAAGGTCTGGCGGGAGCGCTTCCGCCTCCGGTGAGCGCCGAGCCGGGGGGCGCGGGACAGAGCCGGGGGGCGGTTCCGACCCAGCCGGGGGGTGCCAGGGCAGAGCGGGGGGCGCCGGGACCGAGCCGAGGGGGCGGTTCCGACCCAGCCGGGGGGTGCCAGGGCAGAGCGGGGGGGTGGGGGCGGTTCCAACCCAGCTGGGGGGGACAGGGAGTTTCAGGCTCTGACTTACCCCCCAGTAGGGTCCTAGGCCCTGGGTGTTTGCTGATTCAAATCAGACTGATCTGTGTGTGGACGGACAGGAGGCTTGGGCTCAAACCTGAGTCTGAGCCTGGGTTTACGATGCTGTGTAGACACCCTATCAGGGCTTCCGTGGGAGAACACCCTGTGTACAGTATACTGGGTATGTCTACATTGCAATTAAACACCTGCTGCTGGCCTGTGTTAGCTGACTTACACTGGGACTGCAGGGCTGTAAAACTGGGGTGTAGATGCTCCCCCCTGGGGTCCCAGGGCTCAGGCTCCAGCCCCAGCCCGAACATCTTCACTGCAGTTTTACAGCCCCGTAGCTTTAGCCCTGTGAGCCCAAGTTAGCTGACACCGGCCAGCCTTGTGTGTTTTTAATTGGAGTGTCGACGTACTTCCAGGATGCTGAAATGTGGAATAAACTGAGTTGAGTGAATAATTGATTTTCTGATTCTGGGGCTGAACCGAAAAAATTTAAAAATATTCACTAGTTCAGTTTTATCATGCCAACCTCCATCCCCATAATTTTTTGTTTCAGGTTCAACAAAACATTTTGATGGACCCAAAATGTGGTGGTTGTTTTTTTGTGGTTTTTTTAATTTCCTTTTGGGTCATTTTTAGGTTTTGCTGTTGTTTGTTAAAAAATAGTTAAATTTCTAAATGAAATGCCTTTTCAATATTATTTCATTTTGTTTTGTCAAAGCTATTCACCAAATTTGACCTGAATTCATTAATAGTTTCTGTGTCTTAAAAAGTGCATTTTTGGCAAGTTTACTATTTGCTGGAGATTTTTTGCCCAGCTCTAGTTTGTAGAGAGAGAGAGACTAGAGGGCAATGATGCACCTGTCAGATGGATGTGACTCAGTGCAACTCACTCCAGAAATTTTGGTGGTAAAATCCAATAAACAGGACATGTTATTCTTAGGTGACCCTATTTTCTTTGAATCAAAAGCATCATACTCAACGTGATTGTCATGTGAAGAAGTGTACATATAGACGAATGCCCTTTTAGTAACAAGAAATGTTACATTTGTTTTTGTAATTGGGAGTCCATAATGTGTATTGCATCTCAAGACTGTAGCTCAAAACAGCAACCAAAGTTAGTAAAATATCTTTTGCTGACCTCTTATGGAAAGGACAAAGGGCTAATTAGGGAACTCTTCTGCCCTGCCCCATCCCACCCCTATCCATTACTGTATTTGGTAACCTATAGTGAGCAAGTGAACCAAACTTCGAGATTCTAGCTTGGTGAAACAAGGAAAATAACGTTGTCAGTCACTCCCATCATGAGCATCGGTTGAAATAGATAAGTGTGTGTGTGTAGTTCAGAAGTCTTTCAATACAAGCTATTGTCAATAAAATTAGTTTTGAGGGCTGTCAAATTGGGTAGTGCAAGCGATTACATCTGCTCATTTCACTTTCTCAGAAATCATAAACTCAACAGATAAAAATGTTCTCAAATTAATTTTTAACATATAAAATTGAACGGCTATAAAATTTCAATTTGAATATACAACGTGCTGTTCCAAGGGCTAAAATCACTATATAATCTGTGATGAATCTCTGTAATTCACTAAAGCTACTGGGCTTTCTAGATTAGAATAAATTCATTTGCTACCTGGTTTTGTTCACGTCTTGGCACAAAAAGATAAATTGTGTTGCTTTCTCTAACTGCCAGTTGGCTTCTAAAATTTAGGTTAGTAAATGAAACTATTCTTTCTCCACCTGTGAAAGAGGCTACTGAACAATAGCTAGTTCATCAATT
Organism: Platysternon megacephalum; assembly: GCA_003942145.1. Lineage (NCBI taxonomy): Eukaryota > Metazoa > Chordata > Testudines > Platysternidae > Platysternon > Platysternon megacephalum. Next base: position 3,021,072 of record QXTE01000130.1, on the reverse strand, counting down.
CAGCAAGCTATGACTTTGGATAGGTAGCCAGATACGTTCATCAATTCAGTAGTTATAATTTCAGGAGCAAGCCTGAACTTTTAGAATGGTTCAGAGTCATTCTTGAAATTGATTATGGTGAGTGATTAGTAGATGCTCATGTTGCAGTAGCATCCACATCTTTGATAATAGAACTTTTGGCAAGAGTTTAGATATTGACCTTGTAATCCTTGCCAGATTCCATTTTGAGTAATTACATTTTATCTCTCTAAAATTCTCACTGTAATTTTAGTTGGACAAATTATTCTTTACTTACCATCCTAAAATAAACAGTTGTTAGTATTGTTGCAATGTGGCTGCATTTTAGTCATGGGTAAGTAATTGGGGATCCATTAGAATGAAAGGTACTATAGAAATACAAATGTATTTGGCTAGCCTCTGAGTTTGTGTGCCAGCAAATTCAGGGTAGCCTTATTTTTAACTAATACTAAAATATTCTCCTTATGTTTTAGTTCAGACAGTATTAGTTACACATTGACTTGGTTAATATCTATTAAATAGAAATAAAACATGTCATTCATTACTTTAAGAATCTGAACACATTTTATTTAAGGCAAGTCATGTCATTGCTTGAGGAAAACCTAGATTTTTACTTTTCAGATTTGTGACAGGAAACAAGGGTGCATGAAAACCTGTAACATTCTGATGTAATTTGCTCTAATTTTTAATATTTATTTTTAAAATTTTAAGTAACCTCTTATCTTAAGAAACCGCACCCAATATTTCCAGCTATACTGAGTGCAATTCTGCTTCATCTTTTAAACACCTTCATTAAGCAGCTGATTTTTCTGTGTCTTTTGAGCAGTCATGGGTATCACTGTACTGGTTCCTATTCTCTCACACTGGGGCTGCCACGGAGCAGGTGTCTCAGATGATTCCAGTTTATTGGGAAAAGTGCTTTTGTCAATACTAGCCTCAGAAATATCAGTTGCAGTTGACCTTTCATTTCAAATACATTTTGCAGCTTAGAGATAGTGAGAAGGGCTTCGTGCTTTGTTAGCTTTCAAACTGAAGGGCTGATCAAAACAGGTGCATCGTTAAGTTTGTGTGTGTTTGTGTACTTTAAAAGTACTTGCAGAAGCCGTTAGTAAGATCTGATTTCAGAATTCTGTGGTTTTCCTGCAATAGTTGATGTCATTGTTTACACCTAACTCAGTATCCAGAGCTACATTCTGCATACCCTTTTAGTTGGAGATTTCAGCTGTAGCAGGAGAAACATAGGGCAATGAATTCAAGTCCTGTTAGTTGAGAACAATGTCACCTTTAAGCTGTTTTGTCTTTAATATTAGAAAATATATGTAGTTTAAAACTATAGGCTTATTCTCGTATTGACTTAAAATTATTTTGTAAAGCTTTAGGGGGAGATTCTCAGAAGTGCCTAAGGTATTTAGGAACATACGTCCCATTCAAGTCTCTGATATCTGTGCCTCTTCAGTGCACTTCCCCGTAATGCTTACTTTGTGTTTACTGTAATTTCTTATGATCTAACCATAAATAATCAGACTGGAGGAGAATAGGAATTATACTCTGCTTCTTTTACTTCAGTATGTGGATGAATTTTAAAAATATAACATGTCTTGACTTAGTCTCAGGTACTCAAGTCACAGATGGTTAACTGCCTAGCAATAAGTAACATATTTTACAATATTAAACTGTCTTGTGGAGGCTGCAGTATTAACCACTGAACCTGTTCCTGTGTGTGTTATATAGGTGGCCATCACTACTGAAGTACTATAGCCAGACAGACAATGTCAATTGGCTAAAGGAATATAAAGAACGGCACAATGCCGGCTTAGAAACTCGACGAATTGTAGCATCATTCTCCAAAAGATTCTTCTCAGAACATGTAAGGTTTCTAATTTATTATACACTTGAAAATAACCTAGCCGTTTGTGCACTAGTATCTCTTACTTCATATTTCTTGTCGTCGTCTTCTCGCTCTGAGGCTGAATCTTTACATTTCCTTCTACTAGCCATTATTCTTATGATTTACTTGTATTGCAGTAGCATCTAGGAGCCCCAGTCATGGACCAGGACCTCATGTGCTAAAGTGCTGTACAAACATAGAACGAGAAGACTGTCCCTGTCCAATAGAGCTTCCAATCTAAGTGTAAGAGAAGAGAGAACAGATGGATACGAGGGGAAGTACGAGGAAACAATGAGACACTATTGACCAAATAAACAAGATGGATGTAGGGTGGGGGAAAGGGTGTAACACACAAGCAGAGTGAAAAATATGATGGTGGTAGATGTCATGTTAGTTCCATGATTTTTTTCCCCTTGGGTGGGTTTACTTAGGAGGGGAACCGCTAAAGGGAAAGGAAGGGGATAAGGCAAGGGAGGAGGGACAGGTGTGGACTGAAGCTGATTGTCAAGGGACTTTGCGGGGGCGGGAGTAGGAGCAAACAATCAGCATAGGGCAGAGAAAGTCAGAAGTTGGAAACATACTGATCCTTCAGAAGCGGCTATCTCTCTCATTCTTTTCAGATTAGTTGGCTCTGCCATTTTTATAGATTGTGTGACAATGTGTTCTCATAAGTGGAGGGTACTGGGGCTGGACAAGCATTTTTAAAGAAATAATATGGATATAATCAATAGACACACAAAGCACTATGTTTTACAGTAAGTAAAAGTAACTTAAATATTTCCCATGTCCATTTCTGTAGCATTTATGAACTTTTATATACAGTGTAAAACTAACAGGACCACTGTGTCACCCACATGAGGAATTACTGCCCTGTTTGTTTACTGGGGCCCATGGCTGGTCATTGATGTTTACTCAGATGCATCTTTCATCATAGCTGGAAGACTGCAAAACTTCAGGTCACTTGAATTATTGGAGGCCTAGTACTATAGATGAGCACTCTCCAATGAGAACTCTCAGTTGCCAGGCCTGGAAAATCTGTTTTCTGTTCAATTTCACTTGTATATACAAAGTAGCAAATTGGGGTCTTGAAACTTCTTTGAAATTAGCTATTTCTGCTTGAGAAAGTAAACTCTTCTGTAGTGTATAACACAGTGTTCTGTTTGCCAGGTCCCCTGTGATGGCTTCAGTGACCTTGAGACTCTTGGGTGCCCGAGTCATTTTTTTGAGGACGAGCTGATGTCTATCCTTAACATGGAAGGAAGGTGAGAGAAAAATCAAAGGAGTTAGAAATGGAAGTGGAAAAGACTAATTTAATGTTTGCTGAGTGGAGGTGAATCCTACAGTGCTGAATGCACTCTGGTCAAATTCAGACTCATTTCATCCTCCCTCATTTAAAATAAACAGATAAATGTCACAGCCTAATAAATCTCAGCATTATGAAGTTTATCTTGATATTCACCTTCCTTTCCCTTAGGTAGTAGCTGTCTCTTTGTTTTTAAACTCCAGAGCAAGCTTAATGGAAATAACTTTCCAGAGGGAAAACACTTGAAATATTCAACAATAAGCATGCCTTTTGGCACAATGTGCTTGTAGTCCTTTTGTTGCTTTTCTGGTTTTTGGTAGGGAAGTGCATCTTATAACTTTTTTTGTCCTGATATCAGCTTGTTTGAGCCACTACAAAATGCACTCTTTGGTTAAATTGCATAAATACAAGCGTGTTACATTGATCACTTAAATTAAAGGTAGAAACAAACCAATACACCTCTGGTTCTTGTCTGTGTAAATATTTTTGTTGCCATTGTTAATCTCTGGAGCGGTGAAGAGGTGAGCATTATCATTCAAACAAGGGTCCATTACAGTGCTGTGCTATTAGTGGCATACAAACAGTAGAATGCTGCTTCTGTTGTGATTGAAATGACAGTAGATTTCTCTTAATGTTGCCCGGTAGCCTGTTGTCCTGATTAAAGGGACTGTTTGAAAAGACATAAACTAGAATGAAACTATTCATTTAATTTTCTCTTCACATTTATTTTGTTACTTCTGTGTTGAAATGGTAGCTTTCATTTCATATTTGACAACTGGTTAAACACAATTTGAGCCTTTGCACTCGCCAAATGCATTCCCATAAAGCAGAATTCATGCTAATTACACCCTGATTGAGCTGTAGTCCTTGCCATTCAATATCATTAGGCTAAATCGTTTCCCTGGAAAATGTCCCAATAAAGCGGCTGTCCCTATGGAGCATCCTGATTAATTAGTGGAGGATAAAGTATTATGAGATTTGATTCTTTCAGTTGGCAGGATGCAGAAGAGTTGCTTGGTCTGTGGCTTGGGGGAGAAGGAAGAAGAGCAGGGGAAGAGACGGGAATTCTCTTCAAGGAAGCAATTCAAATGTGTTTCAATGGAAACTCCACAACATGAAGAAGGAAGCCAGACTGAACAGCGACATTTATTTTCTGAGCAAATGTAAGAAACAGTACATTCCAGAGGACTCACCATCTGTAACCCTCAGACTACTACATACAACTTCATATACGCTGAACAGCTCTGTAGAAGGACCTCAGAAAACTGAGAAGTCATTTTCTGTACCTTACATACTCCAGACGAGACCATCTCAAACAATAAATCATCATATGCTCCTACACATTGGAAGAAAAAAGATCAGGAGACCTACCTAGTGATCATGCAGGAAACACAAAACAACTACTTTAAAAAAACCCCACCTCTGACAGCCATCCAACACAAAAACAAAAAGTGGAACCTACTACCACAACTCCACAATGCACAGAATACCACCTCCGGAGAAACCAAAGGCACCATGACCAAACACATGGACATCGAACGACAACCCAATATCATCAACCTATCAAGACTACTCCTAACCGGAACTGAAATATCTGTACGCTCCAAGAGACTGAATATCTGCCCCACCACAGAACCTGATACCTTACTAGCATGTGGAGAACTAGAAGAAATCTTCTGCTGACTCCATGACAACACTACCCACAACTACCACATCCCCACTGACAGTCCATAAGAAAAAAACCCATCTGATTGGATTCCCCTCCTCCCCCCAAACGGACAAAACCACACACTGGATCATTACATCAATTGCTTTAAGAAAAAAAATTGACTCTGAAATCCTCAGCAAACGTTATATCCGCCACAGTCTCTACCACTGACAGGATGGCTATGAAATCCCAACCACCAGATAGTGATCAAACCAGCAGACAAAGTGGGTGCCATGATAGTCTGTATGTTGTGATGTGTACATCACAGAGAAAAACAGATAACTCAGACACTACCTAGTGTCAAGAATTCAATAAAGACCCCACACCACCGTTTACACAGGAGTTTAATGATACCATCAAATCCTTCCTCAAACAGCTCCACGAAAAACTTTACAATCTCATCACACACAAACCCAGGGATCTTCCTTCTGCATGCTTCCCAGGATACACAAATGAGGGAACCTAGGCAGACCCATCCTAAATGGCCATGGCGCTTTTCCTGAAGGAATATGAGGACTCATAGAAACCATCCTCAAACCACTTATGACACACAAGTTTCAGCTTCCTCTGAGACACAAGTGACTTCCTCTAGAAACCCCACAACATTAACAACCTCCCTGAGCACACCATCTTTGCCACCATAGATGTCATCTCCCTATATACCAACATCCCTTACAATGATGGCATTGCTGTCTGCCTTAGATTACCCACAAGGTAATTTACAACACTCAGAATTCCACCCTAAATGCAGCATCAAACTCATCCATTTCATCCTCGCCTGCAACAATTTCACATTTAACAGACGTTTTGTACAAACCATAGGAACAGCCATGGATATTAGGATGCCTCCCCAATATGCCAAACTCTTCATGGGCCACCTTGAGGAAGAACTTTTGGGAAAATGCACCATGAAACCAATGATATACCTGAGATATATCAATGATTTTCATCTTCTGGACAGAACCTAAACTCCCTCATAGATTTCTACCATAACTTCAACTACCATCACCTATCCATCAAACTCTTCCTAGTGCACTCCCATACCAACATCAACTTCCTGGACACCGCGATTAGCTTCAACAGTGGAACCCTACAAACGACTATACAAGAAACCCACAGATGACCACACTTGCCTTGAGAGATCCAGCAATCACCCCAGACACACCAAGAAATGTATCTACAGCCAGTTACTCAGATACTACAGAATTTGCTCAGAAAGGAAAGTGGGATACACACTTAAAACTGCCTTCACTAAAGAAGGGCATTCCACCAGAGAAGTAGATTGCAACATGGAAAGGTCCACCCAAATACCCTGGGAGAACCTGCTTCAATACAGAAGAAAAAACCCACTGACTGCACAGTTGTCACCTGTCACCCTACTTTGGAACCCATATTGGGTATCCTCAAACAGTTACAATCCATATTTGATGGGAACCACATCCCCAAAGAAATCTTTCCCAACCCTGCTCTTCTGGCCTCCAAACAACTCCCCAACCTCTCCAGGCTCATCAGAAGCAAGCTCCCCACCAACCAGGACACACCAACTCAAAGCTGCCAGAACAACAGATGCAAAACCTGCAGATGTACCACCACTGCTACAGTGATCAATACCCCCCCACAACACACCTTTCAAGATTCATGGCTCCTACACTTGCCTTGTCACATGTGGCGTACATCAACCAGTGTATCAAATGGCCCAACAACAATTGCGTGGGTGAAACCAGACAATCACTATGCTCTGAAATGAACTCACAGAAAAATGATAAAAGCCGGTGGCCGAACACTTTTCACAAAGCAGTCGCTCCATATGTGACCTCTCAGTCCTTGTCCTCAAAGGAAATCTGCAGAACACCTTCAAAAGGCGATTTTGGAAGCTTAAATTCATAATTCTGCTAGACCCCAAAAATCATGGACTCAATAGAGAGACTGGTTTTATGGCTCATTACAACAATTTGTAACACACCACATTGCCTGCTAACCATCAATTGCCCATTTCATTTTAAATAGTTTCCTACAGCGTGCAGAACCCGATTTGCTTAACAATCTGTCCCAACTTGTATTTAGTTCAGACACTCTGTGAGGCTTGAAAGCTTGTACCTTCCACCATCAGAAGTTGGTCCAATAAACACATGGCAGTAATAGTGGGTGAAATAAAACTATGGTGAAAACGAATGGAATTCTGCTTTGCTATTCCGGGTCTTGGACCTGTCCACTTGTTAACGTTCTGGAACAGAAGAGTTTGAGGAAATTGGCAAAGGCCAGTGGTGACCCTGATAGATGTGATTTAGAGTGTCTGTAAATTGGAACTGTTGGCATTTAAAGCCCCTAACCATCTATGCCTTGGCTGCATTCAAGATCACCTCCTTAAACATCCCCTGATGGTTATTAGATCTTTGAAACAACAGGGCTTGCAGAGATTCCACCATTGCTTAATTTAGTAGGTGATAGGGCCTTTACGTTTTTATGTTTAATTTTACAGGAAGTGTCTAACCTGGAGGTACTATGCAAAGAAAATTCTTTACTTTCTACGACAACAGAATATTTTAAAAAATCTGAAGGCATATCTTGAACGACCTGGGGACCAACTGTCATTTTTGGAAGGTGAGTATTGGCCTGAAAGAAGTCTCATGGTTTATTGTGACGGATTCACGAGGTCTGGTCTATGCCTTACCCTGACCCGTGTCCTGGGACTGTTTCTGCAGTGTGACAGACTCCAAGGATCCACACGGATCCACGGGGCAGAGCTGTGGCCTCCACAACTCAGAAACTGGGCTTTCAGGCACCAGCCATCCCTGTCTCTTTCCGGGGCTCCCTGCAGTGAGTCCAGCCAAGCCAGAGTCCTGGGGGAGACTCATTCCCACCCCTTTAGGACACAGTGCTCTGAGGAAGTATCTGCAGTGACACCGGGTAGCCTTTTCAGAACAAGGTAACTATTGCTTAATCACGTGCAATACAGAGTCTGAAAGTCTTTAGGTTAGCATAAGAGAGGCAGGATATGGTTCCATGCCCTGCTCCCCTTTGTTTCCCAGTGCCAGGAGAGACTCTTCGCCTGTGTCGGTGTACCCTGCTCTTAACACAGACACCTGACACCTTCCCCCTTTGTTCTCCAACTTGGGGCCTTTGCTCTGCTTTCCTGCAGAGATGTAGGGGGAGTCTCCTCCTCCTTTTGGCTGTCTTTTGGGTGTGACTTTTCCAGGCCATTGGGATTTCCATTGTCTCTTCTGGATAGGGTTGCCAACTGTCCCAGTTTCGCCGGGAGTCTCCCAGAATCGGGCTGTACCTCCCGGTGGCTACTGAAGCCAATCTGGGAGATTTTAGGCCGCTAAAAGTCCGGCAGCACAGTGGGGCTAAGGCAGGCTCTCTGGCCCTGCACCTCTCCCGGAAGCGGCCGTCACATCCCTGCAGCCCTTGGGCGGGAGGGGAGGAGGGAGGGAGGTGTCTTTGCATGCTTCCCCTGTCCCGAGCACTGACTCGGCAGCTCCCATTGGCCAGGAACTGCAGCAGGTAAGGGCAGCACACGGAGCCCCCTACCCCCGCTCCCCCGGGGCTGCAGGGATGTGCTGGCCACTTCTGGGAGCAGTGCAGGGCAGGCAGGGAGCCTGCCTTAGCCCCACTGCGCCACTGATGGGGAGCCGCCCTCCCAGACCCCAACCCACTGCCCCAGCCCGGTGAAAGTGAGTGAGAGTGGGGAGAGTGAGCAATGGAGGGAGGGGGGGGATGGAGTGAGCAGGGCGGGGCCTTGTGAAGGGGCAGGGCAAGGGTGTTTGGGTTTGTGTGGTTAGACCATCGGCAACCCTACTTCTGGATCCTCCGTTCACAAGGGTAGGCTCTGTTCAGTTAGTTAATTATTCTGCTCTCCAACCAACAAACCACTTTTCCCTTCCCTTTACCCTCTGGCCATTTCTATGCTACAGCAACTGTAGAGGCATAGCTGTGGTGCCATAGCTATGCCAGCATAATCCCATAGCGTAAGTACAGCAACAGCAGGGTTTTTCCATTGCTGTAGGAACACCAGCTCCCCAAGTGATGGTAGTTAAGTCAATAGAAACATTCTTCCGTTTACCTTGCTTTGTCTACGCCATGGGGGCTAGGTCGGCATAGGGTGTCTTTCAGTGCTGTAGCTACATGGACCTAAAACTTCACTGAAGACCAAGTCTCAGTGCATAGCTGTACAAAGGACTGAGGGAAACTGAGGCACACATATAACTCCCCAAAATGTTACCAAAATCCCTATGATAGTCACCGTTATTAACAAGGTAGTGATTGAATGCTGTCTAGCTCAAACGGACTGTCAGCTATTTGTATTTTTACTAGATCTTGTTCAGTGATTGAACAATAGATCTGAGCTCTTTAGGTAGCTGAAATCCTCAAAAACTAATGCTATCTGCTTGGACTTGTATCGGTGTCAAGACTTCATTTGTTTCTCTCCGTGCTGAGCACTATAATGCTCACAAATGCCGATGGGTGTGACTGGGAAAGCAAAAATATTTGTCAAATGTGTGTATATGGCACTGTCTGCCAGAAGGCCTCTAGGAGCCTGATTCAACAAAACATTTAAGCACATGCTTATATCTATCTATGCTTTTATAGACCAAATACCATGAAACATATGCAGAGGCGAATGTGAGCTATAGCTCACATTCAAGTGTATTTCCTTTGGTCAGTTATACTAATATAGCTACCGTACATCTCAGTCCCAGTTTCCAGAACCCTTTGCATCAGGTGTCTATGGAAATCACTGATCAGACAGATTTTGCCCTTTTTATTGAATGCATTTTTAAAAAAATCACCATTGTTGTTTTGTACATTAAAATATAATACTTCTGAATTTTTTTGATGGTAGGAGAGGGAAAGGGCCATATAACAGTGTATTTAGTTGGCTGTTTTAATGAAAATGACTTAACAGTATCAGTTAAACCAAGCCAGACTGCAGACATACTCAGTGACGTGACATATAGTACCTATGTGGTATCTTCTAAGGTAAGATGCACGATGATACCATTTCCCTGTTTTGATTTTATGTTGTTTCAGCATTAACTTTTTTGGAGGTGTGGGAGGTGGATGGGTGGCTTTGTGTTTATTTCTGCACCAGCTTGGCTATTTGTTAGACTATGGAAATGTTAATTTTTTTTATTAGGCACCTTGGCCTAAATTCAGCTGTCTGTCTGTATTCAGCAGAGCACTTAAACATATGTTTGAATTAAACACTTAGCTGTAAAAGAGACTCTGATAACTGGAACTGAGGTATATGGTAGCTGCATTGTTGTAATTGGTGAAAGTAAATGTGCTTTAATGAGAGTTGCAACTAGTTTTGCTTCTGTATATGTTTAATGATATTTTGTCTAGAAAAATATTTCTGGTGTTTTCATTTTGTCCTCAAATGTTTTAGAATAAATATTTACATTCCATGCATATTTGGCTAACAGAATGAAGATTTTAGTTTAAACACTATGAAAGGTTTGTTTTCATACCATATTTTGTAATCTCTTCCTGTATGCAAATGAAATCTACATTTATTAACTGTCTTTCAGCTTTGTTCTTCAGGATTACTCTTTGCAAAAGGCATTTGCTGTCATTTCTTTAAATTATCAAGTAATCTTACTTTTCTTTAAAATGTTTGCTCACCGGTGTAGTCTTAGGAGATGCACTTATGTGATTGTCCCAGGGGACAGTATTTATGTAATATCAAGCAGTCTACTTCAGTACTATGTTAGCATAATGTAAGGCACTCAAACTACACTAGGCTTCTTAAAAATGAGGTGTAGTTTATTTAAAATAAAATCCTAAACAACCTCCATTTAAAGTTCTAATAGTGGAAACAAAGGCTCTTTAAAGAAAACTTGCGGTATTGCTGGACACCTGCTTTCCCCAAAGTTCATATTCTTGAGCTACGTCATGTAAGCCTGAAATAGAGAATTATGGAGAGAATATGTTTAGACTTTGGAAGTGCGGGGTTCTCCCAAGATTTGGGGAAGAAGCAATCAGTCTTGGTGTGTACTCTAAAAATACGGTAAATCTGAAAGTTAAAACACAATTTAGAGAGTTTATTTTGGTGTTATGAGTTAAAAGTGGTGGTAGACTTTAGAGAAGGGAATGTGTTGGGGCAGGAAATAGAAGCCAAAGGCTGCCACTTTGTGGGCTTTTTTGGAGGGGAACTCTGTGGCTGATATTGCAGGAGGTGTTTTTGTCATGCATATTGGGCTGCTGATGTATGTGGCACTTTGCAAAACTGCAAAAGGGATCATGTCTTTTCTAGAGATCTTATAGACCTTTGGCAGTTGAATATAGTCAGGAGAAGAAGTTGGACAATAGGGAGGTTTTGGAAAGAGCAGTGACAAGGCAACCAAGGAAGGATTCTCGGAAAAAGTGTTTTTTTCTCAAGGAGTTTGACACAGGACACTTGGACAAAAATGGAAGACTGTTCCAAGAATAGTGGACATATTAAATGAAGACAACATCAAGGGTGGGGGTAGGGGACAAATGGAACAATAAGAAGAGAGGCCTGAAGGAATGTAGGGAGCAAGGCTGTAGTAGAAAGAAATCTGAGCAGAAATGGAGTTGGATTGAGAGGATGGAAGGCCTTAAAGGTGAGATTCTTGAGTTAGACATAAGTGACAGCAAGCTGCTGAAAAGATTCGAAGAGGCAGGGAAGAGAGATGACTGATACAGAATTGATCTAATGCAGCTTCTCCTATTCTGTGTGAGATTCCATTACTACTTCTTTCAAGACACTGGGGGACAACTTAGCTCTAAAGAGCAGGAGGTTGCATACTTGAGATTCAAAATCTGAAAGTCTGAAGTGGTTGCAAGATGTAAATGAATGTCTCTTTAAGTCCAAGTATCCATATCATTTGTGTCGGTGTCTCTGTTTTATGCATTTGGGTATGACTTTATATCAGAACCAATGAACATTTAAAAAAAAAAAAAAATCTTGTGTTTTGCTAAAATACGTGCTTTTAAACAAAGAGCTGGAAAGTGAAGTACAGACCAAAATCCTGTTTTTAAATAGTTTATCTGTTCCAGGTGCTGTTTTAATTGACCAGTACTGTAATCCCCTCTCAGACATCTGTCTAACAAGTGTCCAGGCGCAGGTTGACGATATCACAGACAAAGTTCGCCAAGTCCTGCGGACCAAAAACCCTAGGCATCCAAGCTTGGCTCCAAAGGCAGGTACTGTAAAGAAATGTGGTCTGGTTGGCCCTTTCAGAGTGACGTTGCGATAGTCTTGATCTTGCCTGAACAAAATAAGCATTGTTTAACTTACTCCATAATTTATAAATAGTTTTCACATGGGGCTTGGGAGGTATCCTTTTCTTTCTTGGCGCCATTATAAACTGAACAGCCATCAAATCACACTCTTGAGTGTCTTCTAAGATCTGAAAGAGGGGAGTCTCTCTCCCATGAACCTTATGAAGTGTTCTGTGAAGTTTGCTCTCTTTCAAGGAATGAGCAGCCAGTGTGTGTATCATTACTTAAGTAGTAATCTTTTCTCTCAGTCTTGTCACTCTGTATTCATTTTAGGAGAGGTCTTGATTGTTTCTGATGTGGAGTTTCAAAGGCAGGTACTGGATGCTGTGAATTGTGTCCTGTATGAACAGTTAAAATACAAAGGAAATGAGATGGATTACTACAACTCTTTGAATTCGTACATTCACCAGGCAAGTGTGTATTTACTGAACCAGCCTAGGAAGCCACTGCTAGTACAAGTCTGAGAGAGAATTCTACTTACACTTTTGTCATGTTTGCATAGATGAGTAAGTAAAATAAACCTGTATGCACCAATGTCACAAAGGGGTGGCTTGCTGTAAACAGCATAGTATGTTAACTCTCTCTGCACTTGCTGCTGGGTCAGTGCATTTTGAGGCATTTTGAATAAAATTGCATCTCAGCTGAGAATCCTGGTACTCTGTACATTGAATTTTTTAACATCCTGCATTACATGACCTATGATTTGTAAGCTTCCCTCTGATTTTAGTCTCACTTTTCAGGTTTTAATCCGTAGGACGGGAATCCCTATCAGTTTGTCTGTGCTCTATTTAACAATTGCCAGGCAGTTGGGAGTCAGACTCGAGCCAGTCAACTTTCCTAGTCACTTCCTGCTGAGATGGTGTCAAGGGAAAGAAGGGTAAGATTTCTGTTAATTCCATTTGACTTTTGGGAAGACCAATAAACCATTTACCCCCAGGAGGCAGTTTTCCCAGCCTGACACTCTGTTGGCAGAGAGGTCAAGTAAAGCAACCATCTCTGATGACAAGATGTTAAAATAGATCAGGTTGAAAGTTCCTAGTTAATTATTTTTTCACATTTTTTTTCTGATGCAACCCATAAATGCAGGAGCATCTTGTCCAATATAGATGTATGAGTTTAATTGCTAAATCTGTACATCAGCCAGCAAGTGAATACACAGCTGTGTATTCACTCAAAGGGTTCTGAATGGCAACAGATTTCCTGAATAAATATAACAGTAGTTAGGGTAGCACTTCCGCTTTTCATAATTTTATAGCTTTTTTTTTTTTTTTTTTAAGGAATTTCATTTAATCCTTTGTGCAGCACAACTGATAGAAGCTGACGCTACTGTGTCATGTACCTGCTCTCTGAATCAGTGTTGGTGACTCCTCAAATGACCTAATGATTGGCTATTGGCAGTGATGTTACTCCCAGAAGTACAAATTTCAGGGGTAATGTTAGTGATCTCATTCAATACAATGAACTTGATTACACAACCCCCTAGTGGGTATTTCACTCGCATCCCAACACCATACACTGCCATGGGCTGCATTGTACAACAATCTCTTGTTAGCCAAATATGGCCTTCAAATATATCATAGCATCAGGTAAAGCAAACTTGAGAATAGTTTGCAAGCCTCTCTGGGGAGAAGAAGCACTACTGATAAAATAATTTGACTTTTGTAGTCTTTTGCCATCTGTTTGCAAGAAGGTAAATAAGAGGAAACTAACTAAACCCTGTCACTAAAGAAGCTGAGGTACTGACAATATTCACCTCAAACTTAAACTTTATTTTCTTGGTGTTTCATTAGAAGCACAGACATCTTTGACTACATGTACATAGATGCCTTTGGAAAGGGAAAGCAGCTAACTGTGAAAGAATGCGAGTACCTGATTGGCCACCATGTAACAGAGGAGTTCTATGGAGTGGTTACTTCAAAGGAGGTCTTGCAGCGTATGGTGGGAAACCTCTTAAACCTTGGAAAGCGGTAAGGTTTACTTAAACCTCATGAAGAATTTAAAGCCTTACGTAAATGTGGACCTGAAAAATTCTGCTTTGATCAGTAATACGCTTCTTTGTGGCAGTCATGAGTGGATTTACGGGGTATAAGCCGTACCATTTATTCACTTGGCAGTTCTACCCATCACTTCTCATTATTTAGTGACTCTTACAGGAATATTCATGTAGAGTGAGTATCCGAGAAAGTATGTAGTAAAACAGATTTCATACAAGCAAATCAAGGGACTGTTTTTCCTTTAGGGCATATTAGAGTTTTCACTATCCTGTAGAGAAAAAGGATCTTCCATTATGATCTGGTGGATTGATCCCACATGATCAACTTCATGTGGTTAGACTGGGGCTGTCATCATTGAACTTGTAATTCTGTTTCTATTTATGAACACCTTTCTTCATTTTGTTTAAGGAGTCTTCACTGTTAGTTATAGAAGACCAAAAAAGCAAAATATAAAAATTGCTCCAAGCATGAATGAGCAAGGAGAACCATATCACAGTCTGAGAGAAAGTAAGCTTGCAGCTTGGAGAGTGAATTCTCTGAAAGGGGTCTTGGAACCATGAGATTTTTTTTTTTCCAAGGGGCAGGAGTAGAGTTTGGTAGGGCAATTTTAGTGCAATTCCCTCCTGGCAGAGTAGTGGATGCTGTTAGCAACAATGAGTCCCTGGAGTTGCTCCAATTGGATGAGTACCAGTACTGTGTAATGTCTTTATTGATCACTGTCTCCCGGATGCTGAAGTAATAGGGAAAGGAAATGAAGATTTAACCTTAAAATTGAATTTCTTCTTTGCTGGTAGGGAAAGCACTGATCAGTCCTACCAGCTCTTGAGAGACTCCTTGGATCTGTACCTGGCCATGTATCCGGACAATGTGCAGCATCTAATGCTCCAGGCTAGGTTATACTTCCACCTGGGAATCTGGCCAGAAAAGGTACCCTAACACTTGGTCATATATTTTATCATAGGAGTAAGCTATAAAAACAGTAGATGATTGATTCTGGGCTACAGTAGCTTGTGTTGTAGTCAGCCAAGAGCTGTTTCTGTTGTACAAACAATGTAAAGAATTACCACACTTCAAAAATCAATATCTCCCATATAGAGAAGAGATTTTCCTTTTTGTAGTCCCCACTGCATATCTGTGGATAGCCTCTGACCTGAGTCAAAAGTTAGGATTTCCTGCCCATAACTGTTTGTTTTTTTCATTTTAACTTAGGCTTTCAGATTCTCTTGATATATCTAGTACTTTACCTCTGCACCAAGATTGTATGTTTCTAGGTAGACTTAAACAGCCGTAGAGCTGTAAAATACATAGATGCTTTACCTAGGCTGTTCTCAGTGGTGGCAGGTGACAGAACAAGGAGCAATGGTCTCAAGTTGCAGTGGGGGAGGTCTAGGTTAGATATTAGGAAAAACTATTTCACTAGGAGGGTGGTGAAGCACTGGAAAGTGTTACCTAGGGAGGTGGTGGAATTTCCATCCTTAGAGATTTTTTAAGACCCAGCTTGACAAAGCCCTGGCTTGGATGATTTAGTTGGGGATTGGTCCTGCTTTGAGCAGGGGTTGGACTAGATGACCTCCTGAGGTCTCTTCCAATCCTAATCTTCTATGATTCTATGATACAGAGGTCATGGGTGTAAGAGCTCTTACTGGATTAAGGAAAAATATTTCCTGATAAAGTAAATCTTTGGGATTACCTGTTATAAACTAAAATAAAACTGTGTTTTGGCGGTCTCAACCCTTTCCCACTTATTTTCACAATAAAACAACTGCAAAAGGAATCCTAAGCATGAGGATAATGATGCTTCAGTCATGCCAATCAAGGCAGGAGACCAAATCATTTGACGGCGAAAGGACCTGGACATATAAATTGTCTGGGTCACTCAAACCTTCCATCAAGCTGAGAATAAAGCACATAATTAAGGAAACCATTTAATTACATTGAGCTTGTTGTTACAGTGCAGCTGCATATAACTTAGCAAAATTCAATTCATATCAGTGAAGGGGGATACGTCTTAAATCAAAATAAATGTAAATCTCTACTCAGCAGGGACTCGCTATTGGAACTGTACCTCCCCCTCCCCCCCGAAGATAGCCCCATTCACTGCTTTAGGGCTCTGCTGCCAGATCTTTGATTGATTGATCTTCGGGGCAGGAACCGTTGCTTCCTATGTGTTGGTGCAGTGCCTAGAACAACGGGCCCCAATCCTGGTTGATTATGGATAATAATACATGGCTGCATATTCCACAGATCTTGTCAATCACTTCTGCACAGCACAATGTTACGCAGCATAGTGATTGTCAAAGTGACGTGATGAAAGTTAGTGGCTAAATTAAGAGGATCATTATATGTGTACTGTGGTTTTTCTTGTTCATATCCTGGAGTCAAGGGGAATACAACAAAACAAGATCCCCAAAACTCTATCACGTGTCTTTATTTGTAATATCCTTTAAAAATCAAAATCCAGTAGCTGCGTGTTCGGATTATGAAGAATGTACGAAAGGAGCCCAAACTTTCAACAACATTCACTTAATTCCTCTTGCGGTTGCTTCAGCAACTTCTCGGCAATCTCTTCTCTCTCTCCCCTCCCTCCCTCTCTCCATTTCCCCCCCTCCCACAAATTCTTGTCTTAGTCTCCATGGACTTCAAAGTGACCACCTGTCCATTACCAATTTTGGAATATATAAAAACACCCTTCTCATTACAAGACACGTGATCTGACTACAAAACCAGTGATTGAAGGCCCATATAACTAAATTCCTGTTTGGCAGGCATGCTTCAGTAAGCTTGGGTGGTATAGCTAGCTTGAATGTCTACCTTTGTATAATATGTTCACCAAGCTTGCCATTGTCTGAAGGAAATATCAGATTTAAGAGATTCACCCACAAATAAAATGGTACAAGCTAATGAAGATTCTCTTTGGGAATCTTCAAGTAGAAATGACAGATGTACTGTGACATGGGACAGCTAAGCTTTATGATTCAGAGAGCTACCTGTGACAAATTCCCCAGACCATCAATTTACTTCCTCTCACACCAGTGATTTGAAGGTTTATGGTTGATTTATTTTCAATTTCCACTTTACTATCCTGCAATTTGTTGATCTTAAGTACAGATGATGTCCTTAAGTTGTATTCTCCATATCACTAATTTACTGCTCCAAATTTGCCAAACGCCTTGAAAATCCTCAACCTTCTCACTTTTCATTGAGGATTCCTGCATTGCATCCATCTGTGCATGTGTTCATTCCAGACTTCTGGACCAGGGATCCGTTACTGGCACCTGAGAACAGCTGACAGAGGGCCCAGCATCTTTCTCCAGCCGAGAATGTGCTTTCAACTCGTCTCTGTGATGTGGAATTTTTATTTTTAAGGGTTCCCTTTTAGCAAAGTGTCCAGCCAGCATAGAAAAAAAATAAACCAACAACAATGGAGAAAATCACATTTGTAGAAATAAATGTGAAATCTTAAGAGCCAAACAGAGCTAACCAGAACCATGTTTTACTATTGCTTAAACGTGTACCTTTTGCAAATGACCTAAATCACTAAACTGGATTAATTAAGGATAGACAAATTGGAGAATGCTTATAAACAACTATAATGCCAGATGAAGAAAAGATCCCTTTCTTTTGGTGTCACTTGATGCAGAGAAAGCTTTTGATTAAATGTAAAGTTCCACACTATTCTAAGTCATGTCCCATATGGACTTTGGCCCCCAATTCCTTAAATGGATAACTGCTCTTTACACCAGCCCAAAAGCAGCTGTGTGAATTAATGGGGTTAAATGTCCCTGCTTCAATTACACAGACAGGCTAGGTGGAGGATATTCATTGTCTCCTTTACTTTTTGTATTGGCCATGGAGCCTTTTGCACAGAGGATAAAGAGCAATGAATCTATCACAGGAATAAAAGTTGCAGGAACACATCAGAAAATAGCTTTATATGTGCTGATGATGTAATATTTTAATCTAAACCAAATATGTCCCTAAAACTAGTATCTAAAGAAATCTGAGAGTTTGGGAAACCCTCTGTATGCCAAATCTGAAATATTAGCTATACATTTGCCAGACTCTGAGAAGTCATTCCTCCAGAAAACATTTGAATACAAATGGGCAATAAATCCTATAAGATACCTGGGAATTCAAATCTCAAACACCCTAGAAGAGCTGCAAGATTTCAATGTCAAACTGGAACTGCAGTAAATGGGGACCGGGGGGAGCTGGAGTGCTGCGGGAAATATGCAATTTCTTGGTTGGGAAGAATAGCCACAGTGAAAACGAATGTTTTGCTAAGCATAGTCTTGTTTCAAAAATTTTCTGTAATCATCCCAGATAAAACCCTTGCAAGAATACAGAGGAGACTGTTAGAATGTATATGGAATAAAAAAAGACTGAGTGCTGATACTTTGTACAGATCTTTAAACAGGGTGGACTAGCTGTTCCAAATAGTCAATGGTACTAACATGCCAGCCAGCTCAAAGCAGTAGTGGATTGGTGGTACCCTAACCCAGCCAAACACTGAGTTTTTATTGAACAAGAAAATTGTGGCAGTGCAAACATCACTAGGCTACCATGGATAATACATTTAAAAAAACATGCCCTCCAAGAATTTATTCTTACCCTTAACAAAGGCTACTCCGTGGTTTGGGATAGAACTAGAGAGAAGTTATTTTCCCTCGCCAGTGACACCCATTGTAAATAATCCAGATCTTAACCCAGATCACAAACTATAGAGCTTTAAAGACTGGGTGTGCCATGTTGGCTGGCTATTCAGTAAAGAAACTTCTCTAACTTAATTTTTTATCTCTAAGTTTAACTGGACCATTCTTCCATGGTATCAGTACTTTCAAATGAGGCATTATTTCTCAATTTAGCTGTTTTATACAGAAAGCTAACTTTAATAGAAGTAATGGTGTCTAGTCAATTAGGAAACAAAAATATATATAACTAATTGATATCAATCTTTGCAGGCAGCTTTCCTAACCAAAAAAAGGTCTATGTAGGACATGCTGTGAAAAGGATCTGGATAGAAAGTTTGCCCCAGAGGAATAGGATTTGATCTGGAAAAGAGGATCAGCAGCCTCAGTCTGTAACGCAATCAAAATTTCTCTAAAATGCTGTTTCAATGGTACCTCATACCAGTCAGGTTAATATATGTGTATGTATAATATATGTATATAAAATATAGATTGAGGATAAATGTTTGAAAAATTGTGGTGAAAGTGCAGATTTCATGCGTATATGGTGGACATGTCCAGTCGTTAAAGACTACTGGATTGCAATTCGTAACCAAACATTACAAAGTGTTGAATATTTATTACCAAATGGTCCTTTAGTAATCCTCCTTGGACTTCCTAGCTGAAATGGTCACACAAAAGGAAATGAAGAATTAACTTCTTATGTGCTAGGCTACTGATAGTCTCTCAATAGAAAAAGAAATAGCACAACCGTAGAGGAATGGCTCAAAAAAATGAGGTTCTGGTTATGGAAAAATTAATGCACCAGTTACACCTCAATCTGGGACATTTCCTCAGATTTGTCGCCTAAAAAGAATGGCTCAGGTTTGGGAATCTCCCTCACATCCTCAGCCGTGAAGACCGATGCAAAGAATTCATTTAGTTTCTCCACGATGGCCTTATCGTCCTTGAGTGCTCCTTTGCTCCTTTAGCATCTCGATTGTCCAGTGGCCCTGTTGGTTGTTTAGCAGGCTTCCTGCTTCTGATGTACTTAAAAAAATTTGCTATTTACTTTTTGAGTCTTTGGGTAGCTGTTCTTCAAATTCTTTTTTGGCCTTCCTGATAATATTTTTATACTTCACTTGCCAGAGTTTACGCTCCTTTCTATTTTCCTCAATAGGATTTAACTTCCACTTTTTAAAGAATGCCTTTTCACCTCTCATTGCTTCTTTTATTTTGTTGTTTAGCCATGGTGGCACTTTTTTGGTCCTCTTACTATGTTTTTTAATTTGGGATATACATTTCATTTGAGCCCGTATTATGGTGTCTTTAAAAAATGTCCATGCAGCTTGCAGGGATTTCACTTTTGGCACTGTACCATTTAATTACTGTTTAACTAACTTCCTCATTTTTGTGTAGTTCCCCTTCCTAAATAATGTTTAAAACAAAAATTGAGCAGGTCACTTTTAAATAGCAAAAGATCCGAGACAGCTTTGATCACTGTGCCAGGACTTTGCTTTTCCAGAGATTTCTTGCATTTGATGTTCCTGGCTGAGACATTAAATGGGAAATAAGACCCCATGTCCTATGCAGCACATTTGACCGAAATTAGGTAGCAGAGGATCTTGAACTAGGCAGCACTGCCCTCCAAGCCCTCTGCTCATTACTTGTCTGAGTATTTTTATGCCCTCGTTCATTGCCTCTCCCCTCTCTGCCTCTGAGTCAGTATATGTCAAACAGATCAATGTTTACTCTGATATTAACTTGTTATCCTATCCCAGATTTTCAGTGTTCAGTGTGCTGCAGGCATTTTGTAATGAAAATGCATAACCATGTTGCAGAAGCTATTAGGGGGATGCTGGGCAGTGGATAATTGGGGTATTTGACAGCTGCTGCAGTGTGTAAGCAAATGGTAGGCAGATGAGCTTTTGATACTGGAATGGGATGCATTTCCCCTTCCCCTGACCCTTTAAGACAAATCAGACTACTTATGACTCTGGCCCCGCTGAGTATCCCATTTTTATAACGCGCGTCTGTGTAATATATGTTTCTAGAATAGTCTCACACGGGCGGTTTGGTAGTCTAGCAACAACAAGCTCCCACCATCTCGGAAACCTTGTTTGGAATCCTAAACCCTTCTCCTAGCTCTCAATGGTTGTATGGCTTACGAGTCATAGTTGGTGCACTCGTTTCAGGGGCATACCTCATGTTTTGCAACACTGACCTTTCTGAGAAATTAGGAGTGACATTAGTTGGCTTTGAAGGGACTATCTCCAGTCCTTCCAGCTAAAAGGCTAGTGACTGTATTAGTGGGCATTAAGGGTGCTTGTAATTAGAAACAACTCTGATGGGCTCTTTGGCGCTGCAGTCTAGAGCAGATGCTGGTTTTTGAAGAGCGGGCTGGTTGCAGGGTGCTGGTTCCTCACTTTCACTTGCTAAACTGCAATAAAAAGCAGCTGATATGTTAAATATTTTTCTAATATTACTTTTCCGGTAAGTAATTGCAGTAGTTTCCATGTGCATGTTACATGATGCTGAATGAGAAGGGAGGTAGTCTGTGCAGTGGTGGATAGGTGGCAACTGGTCCAAAATTTGTAGCAAAATGTGGGAAAAAGTTTTGAGAATCCTGATCTGAAGAGGAGTGGACATCTAGAATTGGGCACTTAAGCTCTGTGGAGAAGAGTTTTTTAAAGCTACTATAGAGACCTGTTTATAAACCTAGTTTTCTTTCTCTCACTGCTGAAGGTTCTGGACATCCTGCAGCATGTTCAAGTGTTGGATCCATCCCAGCATGGGGCAGTAGGGTATTTAGTTCAGCATACCTTAGAGCATATTGAACGCCGTAAGGAGGAAGTGGGACCTGAGGTGAAGCACCATTCTGATGAGAAGCACAAAGATATCTGCTTTTCTATTGGTCTGATCATGAAACACAAGAGGTAATCAACTCTGAACCTTTCAGTGTCCAAAATCTGCCACTGTAACACTGTGTGCTCTTGTTTGTATATGGAATGATGTATTCAGCTGCTTCCTTCTTACTGCGATTGAACATCATTTTTATTACATGCTAAGGAACGGTTAGAGAAGTGTCTGAGAAGGAACATACTGACCCTATGTGTAGTTATGTATGTATCCTTTTAGAGATATGAAGCCTGACTTCTGTATACTTCACTGTCCTTTGACGGATTGCAAGTGTGTTGTCATTTTTTTGCTTAGTAAGAGGACGGTGAAGATGAGCCATCTAAACCCTAAGTGTTAATGTATTGGTAGGGATTCTATGGCTAAGCTCTTGAAATATACTGATAGCAATGAATATATCTCATTGTTTTCTCTGTTCTTTCTCTTCTGTCCTCTTTGAAGGGACAGTGGGAAGGAACAGCAAAATCTTATACATCTTATTTCTCCCATAATATCTTCCCTCCTCTTCCCTCATTCACTGGAGACTTCATTTTTCTGTTTTTACTTTTTTGGGGGTGCGACCTGCTGGTGATGTGCTGCTTCAGCTGCCTTTCTGGCCCCTGTTCCCGATAAGTGCATGAGGAACAGATTTAAGGGCAGAGACAGTAATTTTGACTTCTCAAAGGATATCCCACAATCACGTATAATGCTATAAAAATAAAATAGGTTTTATATTTCTGGAAACTCTTTGCCCATAATCCTATGGTCACACGGCAGGAATGGACAATAATTGTCCCTCCCAATACAATGACTTCTAAACTGGGTGTTAAATGTAAGCTGCAGGTCAGTTTGCATTGTAATAGATTTGACTGCAGTTTTAGTATTTGACCAGAGCATAGCAACTAAGGGCTGGTCCACACTAGGGGCGGGGATCGAAATAAGATACGCGACTTCAGCTACGAGAATAGCGTAGCTGAAGTCGAAGTATCTATTTCGAATTACCCGCGCTTACCTCGCGTCCTCGCAGCGCGGGATCGACGTCCGCGGCTCCCCCGTCGGCTCCGCTAGCTCCGCTCGCCCTGCTGGAGTTACGGAGTCGATGGGAGCGCGTTCAGGGATCGATGTATCGCGTCCAGACGAGACGCGATACATCGATCCCCGCTAGATCGATTTCTACCCGCCGATCCGGGCGGGTAGTGTAGATGTAGCCAAAGTATGCTTTTTTGCCAAATCTACTCTTAGAATGCATCTTTTCTCCTTCCCAATTCTTAATTTTTCTGTTTTACTGTAATTTCACTGTAGTTTTCAAGTTTTCTTTAATCTGTGCCACCTACTGTTTGTTTGTCTTTTAGTATTTAACTCATGATTTGTATTTCAGTCATTTGGGAGTTAGTTTGTTTGAAGGAAACTTTACGAGGTCCGTTGTATGAATTTACCAAGGGTTGTGGTGGATTCTCCATCACTGACCATTTTTAAATCCGTATTGGATGGCTTTCTAAAAAATCTGCTCTAGGAAATGTTTTGGGAAAGTTCTCTGGCCTGCGTTTTCTACAGGAGGTCAGACTAGATGGTCACAGTGGTCCCTTCCGGCCTTGGAGTACATGAATCCATGTACTTCTATGACAGCAAGGTGTTTGTTACCAAAGAAGATGGGATTGGGGGCAGTATACATGAGCTACATACCTGAGGCTCTTACAAGCTTGTACTTCACCCTTTAGAAATTCCTGTAACCTAATTCTGCATAAAAAAACTTCTGTATTGGAATTTGCCCTTAGGCCAGTGGTCCCCAACCTTTTTGTGGCCTGTAGCACATTCATGTTTTCAGAAGAGTGTGGCGGGTGCCAACAATTTTTCAAGGCTTATTTTGTATTTGTACATTAAATAATAAGTAAAACATCATATTTAATATACATAATATATGAATCCAGAGAGAAGCCGGAGAGAAGCCGCGAGGACAGAGAACACCGGCGCCTGCAGCCCCGGAGTTCTCTGTCCCCAGCAGGTGCGGGGCCCGAGCTTCTCTCCCCTGCTGGGCACTAGGCGGGCCCTGCGCCTGCCGGGGACAGAGAACACCGGTGCCCCCAGCCTGCAGCCCCGGAGTTCTCTGTCCCCGGCAGGCGCGGGGCCGCAGCTTCTCTCCCCTGCTGGGCACTAGGCGGGCACACATAAATGCCCTGGTGGGCGCCATGGCGCCCGCGGGCACCGCGTTGGGGACCACTGCCTTAGGCTAACAAGTTGTGGCCTGATCCCTTATGACCATTTGCTGCAAAGTAAGATTTATGGTGTATGGGCTGTGAGCTAGTGGATGCTGTCCTGCTCTGGGTATTCAAATACTATGGTGAAGGATAGGCTGGGACTGATCAGCCATTGAGTAAAGGGAAAGAAGGTGTCAGCATCTCTGAAGTGATTTGGATGGGTGTGAGGCAGGAACCGTGGTGATAATGATTCTTGGTTTATCAGCAGAGATGGGGAGAGAATGGCTGTTTGTGTTCAGTTAAACAAATGTGAGTTTGCTTTATTATTCAAAATATTTTCTTTGACCACAGAGTTAAAGTACAAGATAACTGTTCCAGTTCCCTCCTATATGAAGGAATATTCTAAAAGGATCTCTTTGAACAAGTCTCCTCAGGTGGATTGGATTAGAATTGGCACCATGAGAACTCCATTAATTTTTTGTTCTCAAAATGACTCTTAGCTTCAGTTTGAAGGTGGAATGTGAATTTCTTAATCTACTTCGGTCAATGGTGTTCTTTATACAGAATCTCTCCCAGGAGCTTATGAGTGCCAGCATGCAGCTCCCATACCCTTTAGTGGCAGTCCTCCTCTCTCAAGAAGAGTATCTAGATGTGCACCTTTCCAAGGTTTTGATTATTATTATTTTTATACTTCTAATTAGATATGGCTATAACTGTGTCATCTATGGCTGGGATCCCACCTGCATGATGGGACAAGAATGGATTAGAAATATGAATGTCCATAGCCTACCTCATGGCCCCCATCAACCTTTTTACAATGTGCTGGTGGAGGATGGATCCTGCATATACGCTGCTCAAGGTGAGCAAATAAATCAGCCTGTAGATGTGATGTGTGCATTTCATTGCTATGTACATGTGTGGTTTATCACATCTGTTATGCTTACTATTTGAACAATGTTGATATTTACACTAAAGTTATATGGCTACTAAATCACTAGTGTTTATTATTTAAACAAATGAATATGTACTCTGAAAATCAAGGTTCAAGCAAGAAGGAAACTGATATTCAAATCTTAAGTTGACCTACTTTGCTTCTGAATGCCCCGATAACTTCTCAACGAGATCAGGACTACTAGGAATAAACTCAAAAGTTAACTTCAGTTGAACTTGCCACCCTCCAATTTTATTTTGAAATACCTTTAATAGTTTACATGATAAGAAAACACTGCTGAAAACTTTGATTGCTATTATTTGGGAGAATATATCCAACTTTTCACTTAAATCTGAAAATTATTTGGTGGTATTACAGTTGATGTAATTCTGTAAGGGGCCTCAGAACAGTCTGAACACATACCAGGTGAGCTTCATTGTCTAGGCAGAATATGTTAAGGATGGAATTTCAGCCTTAACCCTGAATTTCTTGGCTTTTGTGGGTTTTTTCTTTTTTGTTTTTGTCAGGTTCCTAAGGAGATTTGGACAAAAATCAGGAGTAAAGTAATCGTGTAATGGAAGGCTTCCTTTTTATGATCACTATGCCTCTTATAGAAATTGTTCTGGCCATTTTTTAATGCACTGTGCTATATTAAAAAAAAGAAATCTTGTGGTGGTCAGAACACAGGAATATTGGGTACTAGGAACTTCTGCATTCTAATCCTTCCTGTGACACTAACTTCCGCTTTGATCTTGGGCAGATTACTTCACTTGTCTTCCTCTCACTATCTATAAAATGGGGACAATACCTTCATCACAGGGGGGTTGCAAAGATTGATTAAATGTTTCTGAAGCCCTTTGATTATGAAAATTTATTTTGACTGAATATGGTTCAGCTTTCACTAGAGGGTGCTGTCTAACATAGTTTGCAGTACAGTACATGAGAGCAAGTTTAAAAAATAAATTTAAAGGTCAGATACACTTGTAGGTGTAAAATACAGGGAGATTTGTGGTTCTCGATTTCCCCAAATATTTTACTTTGCACTTGGTAGTCCAAAAATAAGTATTACTTGGGATTCTTGAATCTGTGCCTCTGCCCCAATGCTTGTGTGTTTATGAAGCAGACTTTGGAAGGTCCTGCATTTTCTAAGAAATAATATTTTCTTCTCTCTGCACACACTGCTATTAGGATGAGAATGAAGTATCTGCCCCGGTATTTTACTATAAGTGTTATGTTCTCATCTGTTTTGTTTTGTTTTTTCTTTGTTTTTTTTTTTGTAAACAAAATTAGTAACTATAGTACTGGTTGGTCGCAGAGCCCAAGTTCTCCTACATAAGCTGTGGGCTGGTACTGTCGTCTTTAGTGAGTGCCGGGGGTTTGGGTCTAGAGCACAATCTTGTATGCTACAGTTGTTTTATCCTTACTTGCAATCACGTATCTCCCTTGACCACCCACACTTCCTGTCCCTTCCAAACTGTGTGCAGGTCACTTTTTGGTTGTTGCATCAATTTCAATTTTGTGCTTTGGAGAGAGAGAGAGAGAGAGAGAGAGTGGGATTTTGAGGGGGAGAATTTCAAACAAATGTGTTTTTTTTAAAGTTTTAACAGTTGTGGTTTATATAGTTTGGGTCACAACTAACTACTAAACGCATTACCAGTAATTCTAAGTGGTTTTCACCATATTGCTTGTGACCGATCAGTTTAATTGTTGCTAGTTTTAGAACTAGGGATGGATGGATTGTTCCTAAGTGATGGTCTCAGCGTCCTCCCCAAGCACTACAGATAAGCCAAACAGTGCTATGCATAGCTGTATCCACCCATATTCCAGTTACTGCTAAGTGTATGTTACATCATTCAAGACCTCCACAGGGATCGTACACCTGAGAGTCACTAATTGGCCACTGCACAGCAATGCTGCTTTACACAAATGAGCTTTTCCTCTGACAGAATAAATGAGAGTAGTAGGCATTTGGTTCATCTTCTTACTGTAGCACCATTGCTTCTGATCTTACTTTAATCTCTGTGTGTGCAATGATTAAATGGTAATGTTTTAAAAACAGGAAAGAACATGAAAATACTGTGGTGGTAAGGAATAAACATTCACTTCTTATAGGAACTGCTATTCCAGAACATTTGCATTTTAAATGGTAATCTCTGTGTGCTAGACATAGCTCAAATCCCAGCTGATCCTCAGGAGCCTTCGAGGTGGAAGACACAATTCTGCCTTCATGCATGTTTGAGACAACTGACTTCTCCTTTGCTCTTCAAATAATTTGGCAGTTTGTAAGGCCCTCTTCCGGGAATTGGCTTCCTGACTGTGGGAGTTAGAGCCCAATTGTGCAAATTCTGCATAGATGGAATGCCTATAGGATTGGGACCTAACTCCCAGATGTCCTTGTTCTCTCTTCAATATGAACCATATACTTCTCTTCTGCACAGTGAACTGGTATCTATTAATGATTTCACAGCAACAGCCAGTCCGCATTCTGACACTCTAGTTTTAATTCCAGCAGTACTGTTCTCAGACACAGTAGTTTGGTAGTAGTATAAAAATTATCAGCTCTGTTCAGAAAACAGAGCTGGTGAAACCCTGAAACAGAAGACTGACTAGCTGAAGGCAGAGACAAATAGCTTCATTGCTGGGCATTAGTGTGCTGGTAACTGCTTTTTCTTCTCTCTATAGAGAACCTGGAATATAACTTGGAGCCTCATGAAATCCTTCATCCTGATGTCGGCCGCTATTTTTCAGAGTTTACAGGCACTCACTACCTGGCAAATGCAGAGCTGGAGATTAGGTATCCTGAGGATTTGGAACTTTCTTGTGCAACAGTCCAAAAGATCTACAGCACAGTCAAGGAATGAGTGTAACTTGATCACAAGGACAGAAGAAAGTTTATCACAGCTGCTGCTGTATCCTCTTTGTGGACAGAATTATGGAAGCCAATTTTCACAATGATCTTCAGGCGTATGCCCCAGAAATTGCATCGTACTTTGTAACCTGTGAGATCGTGTATGTCTAATAACCACTCAGTTACCATCTGCCCACACTAGCCAATTAATGTGGGATGCATTGGGATTCCAGACAAGGCATTCATTTATCTTGAAGTGACAATCAAGTATGAAGTGTATTGTCTCCTTGAGCGCTTGCATTTACCACTCGTGTGTGTATGATCTATTTTTCATATTTAGGATGTGAGCATGTTACAACTCTAGCTGGAGTCTGGAATAATCCCATGTTATGGATAAGGAGATTGATCATACTTGCAGTATTTTTTTATATATCTATTCTAGGTATGCAGTAGTTTTAAGGTCTCTCAGAAGTTCCACAATTGTTTGTTTCCTCGATTCTGATTTTCCTCTTACCCTGAAAATGATTAGTGTTGCTAGCATTCCAATGCTGAAATCACTTGTCAGCCTCGGCAATGGCACTGAAACTTTCTTGAACGAGAATCATGAGGCACCATATGATAGTGAGTTCAACAGTAACTTGAATGGACCTCATACATGTAACGCTTCCAGCTGTTACAAATGCACTGTTGAATCATTTTATAGAAAATAAGATCCTGGCAATTTTCTCTCCCCAATAAACTTGTTGTTGGGACCCTGATTCCTACCTGTACTTTTTCTTCCATTATGTCCCCTTCATGGTGTTGAATTTGTGATGTCCCCTTCATGGTGTTGAATTTGTGATGTGGTCATATATGTATTTTTCTACATGTCTCCTTTTATCTGGTTGAAACTGTTAAAACTTGGAGTTTGAACCACCATCTTGTGATGGCAAACTGCTGAAGTCTTTATTTAGTGACCTGTTGTTATCTATACTGTCAGATTGCGATTGTGCCATGAAAGCCAGTAGACGCCAGCATCTGGCAAACAATACATGGAGAACTTATTTCCTATATCATGATGCCTTCTTTCTTTTGATCAAAAGAAAAATGCCCTTTGCAGGGGAAAAGAGGGTTAACTATTTGTCCAAATTCTGACTTCTGCAAGGGAGGTGCTTCAGAAACGGAGGGCACTTGAATTGTAATGAGGCTGGCGCCGTAGAGTCTGCAAAGCCTAGAAAAATAGTACATGATTATTTTCTTTTAGGGTTACATAAGAATTGGATGTGAAGTTGCAAAGTATTTACAAAGATATGGAATATCTACAGTACTTTAGTTTTTAAATTAATAACTCTAGGCAGGCTGCAGTCATTGTTTCTAATTACCGTGTGGTTACATAGTTATAGAGAGAAGACTTAGTTATCCTGCCCTGTAGAATAAAATGACACCCTTATTCTTGTAACATTTTAAATGTGTCTGTGCACTAACGTGCACCCTTCTTTTTAAGATAATTGATTTGCACGCAGTCTTGTGTAATATTTAACAAGCAACTTATACTTTTCACAGTGAAGTTGTCGTGATCTGCAAGTTCCTCAACACTTTAGAGAGGCAGCAGAAAAAAAACCTATTAGTGCTAATAAAAAGGAAAGAATAAAATTACACTACAATAAATTTTCTGATAATCCCAGCTGAATTAAAGGGGGATTTAGGTACAAAGTTGTCACTGATTTGAGAGCCATGTAGCTAAATCCCTGTGCAAACTCTGCAAACTTCAAACTAAAATCCAAATCTCTGTCTCTAAGGGGTTGAAAATGTAATTTTTAGGGCATATCCTGAAAGATTGCCCATGTTTGGAGGGACTCTGCTAGTAGAGTAAATGAGGGAACACTGCCTTCAGTTTTAATTTCTAGGCTGTTGTGCATCTGACCCTTAAACCTATAGTAGAAAGAGGCAGATGACTAGGAGTCAGGATTTCCAGGTTCCCAGCTCTGCCACTACCCACTGTGTGACCTTGGGCAAGTCACTTCACTCTGCCTCACTTTATCTGCAGAATGGATGGTTTAATATTTACCTGTTGTACCTCCCAAGGGTGTTTTGCGAATGTGTGGAAAGTGCTTTGAAATTCTCAGCTGAAAGGTATTTTATAAATGCAAACTCTTATTCTGCTATTGAATATCAGTGGTACACGTGCAATTAAACTCCTACACAAGCTCTGGTCAGCATCGTGTTTCAGTGTGACGTGGTTTTCCTTTGCTTTTAAAGGTAACATTAAAACAAAATTTTAACCTCAAGTTATAACTGTAAATATGTATTGAGACACATTTTAAACATATGCTATAATTTAGTGATACAAAATGGGCTCAAAAGTAGCCCCTATAGCCTGTTTGTGTAAATTTTTATTTGGGCACTTATATTTTTTTTTTTTAGAAAGTGGATTTTGGACCTGATAAATCATAGCAACTGTTCTTGACCTTTTTCACAAGTCTGTGACATAGTCCCTTGTCACACTTACTGTATCAGTTTGTGAGGTGGAACCATTGCAATGTACTATTGGATACAAGTATTAAAAGTGAGTTATGTATAGCTACTTTTCAAACAATTGTTCCACTGTTAGCTTGTGTCTATATTATAGACTATTTTCTTGTCTATACAATGGACGCATCATCTGCAGAATTTTATGTACGAATTACTTGTGAATCATAGGATCTGTAGAACACTTCTGCATGTCTATGAACTAAAAATAGCAGAAAGACTTCTGTGGAGGTTAGAAGGGGAAATACCTTTGTATGGGAAAGTTTAGCCCAGATTTTGGTTCTGCTCCGCCGTATGATTCTGTAAAAATGGCATCGTGACTATATGTATGTTCAGTTTTCTTTTTCATATGGACTAAGTTTAGGAGTAAAAAGATTAGCTTTCTAACTTCCAGTCCTACACACCCAGTTTGGGATCTGAGTCAAGTTCGGGTTCTTTTCTTAGATATCACTAGTAAAAAAGATTCTGTAGGGGAAATTACATCCTCAGTGACACCCATGTGATCCCATTGCTTTCCATGGGGTTGCAGAAATGTAAGTGATTGGAACTTAGTAAACAATTCTGTTACACAAGAATGAATTGTTCATTCTTAGCTTTATGGATTCTGCACAGCTAACTGGAGTAAAAAATAGTGTGAGCTTATTTTAATCACTAAAGTGGTCAGATCTGATGTGTTTATACACAGATCTGATAAGTCAAGTGCCATTTTCATAGTGATTTCTTAGAGTAGAACTGTATTTCACCCAGAGTATATCATTAGTAGATGATGATTCAGGAAAATGAAAGATCAGAGCCTGGGGGAAAAGACCATTGACCGGATTATAGATGTATATAGGGTCAAACTTGCTTAACTTTACAAATCACTTCACCTAGATCACTTTATCCTGAGTAAATTACATCCAAAGCCAAATTCTTGAGTTATCACTTCATACTCAACAAAATCTGCCTTTAGAATAGTCAAAACACCTTTCTAATTTGGGAGAAGCCTTCCAGGATATAAAACAGCTCTGAGAGTTGTATCTTGTCCTATGAAGTGTTCCATATGTCATCTGTAGTAATTATGTACATGTTAAAGGTACAAACAGCTTTTCTTAAAGCAGTATTAGGCTTTATGAACTTGCCATTACAAATTGTATTAAACATTCTCTTGGTTTTGTAGGGTTTCCATTCTTGTAATTATGTTCCACTCTGTTAAGCAATTCTACATGTCCACTTCGTTCCTTTTCCCTATTCAGATTTTTAGTATCCTGGATCCCATAGCAAAATATTACTTGTGTAACTTCTCGCTAGTCTTAGTGGGGGGGAAATGAATGTCACATCTTGGTTATTATTAACACTGCTTGCATACACACCTAAGCAGAGGCTAGATTGATCTTCCAAAACTGTCAAACTTTCTAGAACGGGCACAATACTTACATGTCCACTGATGCTGATGTAGGAGAAACAAATATTTTACTGGCCTATCAAAATTAAAATTCTTCCAGCTGTTTGTTTGAGTGCAACTCTTTCAAGCCATGTTAGATCTATCAATTATTGGGCATGAAGAGAGACAAGGGGTTAATCTGACGTCTAGGGAATGTCTGTCCAACTTTATGGATCTTGTGCAAGGGTAGCTCCAGCATCAGCAGCCCCAAACCACCTCCACTGGTGTGTGCATTTTGTAGAATCTTTTCTAGGCTGCACTCTTTTTGTTTCAGAAGGACATTGATTCTGGAACTTCTGATTCTCTTGAGCTATTCTTTTTGAGTGACTTCAGCCAGTGTATATACAGACAAAATAATATCTAAGCTGGTCCTTTACCATGCCTGTGAATAGCTTGCTTCTTGAAATATGGCACGTTTTCCAGAGAAACTGGAAGACTGTCTTTCTTGTGTCATCCAACTTTGCTCCATCTCCTTTCCGCCAAGTAATATGGATTTCTATACCTGTTCAGTCTAGTACCAAATTCCTGTTCCCCATGGTTAATATATACTCTACCTTTTTTTAAAAGAGTAGAGTATAAGGACACTGCACTTTCTGCTGCAGCTAATACTGTCCTATTCCTTTTCACCCGCTGTTTCAAGGATATTAGAAGGAGGCTCCTGTCCATATTTCAGGAGGATAATAGGGACCAGTGAGGTGTTAATTTCATTAAAAATTTCACCTCCCAAGGCTTTTGGCAATGGAAGATAATACAATAAAGTATGGGGAGGAGAAAGGAATGGGAGGATGAGAGCTAGGGGAAGCAATGTATATTAGGTGCATGATTTATTATAATCTTCAGCTGGTGGGTGATAAATCTGATTGGGTCATCTTCAAGCCATATTGGGTAATCCAAGTGGGTATTCTGCCCAGTTATCAGGTTCACTGTCTTTAGTATGTGACAGCTCAAGTCATGGAAGCGCTGAGCTCCAGGCACAGGTGGAACTGATCATCTGTTTCTACTACTCTTTGGGGTAAGTGTAAAGTCTGTTGTACAAGGTCCTACTCTTTCCCTTACTCCCAAGACACTTAAAGAGACCGAACTCTTTGTGAAAATAAAGGGCTTTTGTCTTTTTTCCAACTTCTTCTTGAGAAACCATAAAATGCTTGGTGCTGAATTCTCTGGTTTACTCTTGGATTGATTTATCTGATGGGACAGGGCACTGGACACCTCAGTTCTGGATGCTAGTACTCAAATTGCTATGTAACTTTTACTTCATGGTACATGAGGATGATGGCGAGTGAATATAGCGGATGTTGAGACTTGCCTGCAATCGCCTTGATTCTTGCCAATGTTTCACTTGTACAACACTGAAACGTAGTATTACATCTCTCTTATCATGGATAGGGAATGTTCAATACCTAATGACTCACGTGGTTCTCTAGGTGCTCTGGTTTTTCCCAATTTGTATTTCTCCTGAAATTTTTTTTATTCAATGTGTGGACACCTTTCCCCACCATGTGCTATGGCCCTTAATACTTGGAAAATCCCAATAAAATAAATAATTGATAAGTATGGCTATTTGTTTTTATTCTAAAGCAGACCACCTACCATGTTACAAACCAAGAGGCTTGTGGGGTTTTAAAACAGATCGCAAAGGGCTGTTGGGAACTTTTTTAAGAGTAAAAAATGCCATAGGTAGGATATGCCCCCAGATCTTTCAGAAATAGAAGAAACCATCTGATATGCTTCTTTCTACATTCTCTGGTATGTTCGATTAGGAATATAAAATGGGTTTTTCTACAACGTGGACAGGAGTTCCATTTTAACATTAAGCTCGGTTTTCTAAAGCATGTGCCTTAGACCCTAAAAACAAAGCAGCATACTAGTGTCCATGGCTGGCCTGTGTTTCTAGATTCCTTGTAGAATCCTCAGCAATTTTGTCTTGATGTTGTGTTTTGAGTTCTTTCCTCCCCCACCCAACCTGCTACAATTGTACACCAAGCCCAATTCCCTCTTCTAGCACCGGGACTAAAGGCAGGAATGGGAAAGCCGTGCTTCTGACTATTGCTTATGGCTCTCCAAAACTCAAAGGCCATCCTTGCTGATTTCCTCCAATTTGTTGCATTTACCTTAAGAATCATAGAACTTAAGGTCAGAAGGGACCATTATGATCATCTAGTCTGACCTCCCGCATGACGCAGGCCACAAAAGCTGACCCATCCACTCCTGAAATAATTCTCACCCTTGACTCAGCTGTTGAAGTCCCCAAATCTTGATTTAAAGACTTCAAGTAGCAGATAATCCTCCAGCAAGCGACCCCTGCCCCATGCTGCGGAGGAAGGCGAAAAACCTCCAGGGCCTCTGCCAATCTACCCTGGAGGAAAATTCCTTCCCGACCCCAAATATGGCGATCAGCTGAACCCCGAGCATGCGGGCAAGACTCTCCAGCCAGACACTCAGGAAAAAGACTTTCAATATCCCAACATTGACCATCGGTACTAATTACCAGTGGTGGCACATTATTGACCTATTGAGTAAATCAAGTTATCCTATCAAACCATTCCCTCCATAAACTTATCAAGCTTAATCTTAAAGCCGGAGAGGTCTTTCGCCCCCACTGTTTCCCTCGGTAGGCTGTTCCAGAATTTCACTCCTCTGATGGTTAGAAACCTTCGCCTAATTTCAAGCCTAAACTTCCCGACTGCCAATTTATATCCATTTGTTCTCGTGTCCACATTAGTACTGAGCTGAAATAATTCCTCTCCCTCCCTGGTATTTATCCCTCTGATATATTTAAAGAGAGCAATCATATCTCCCCTCAACCTTCTTTTGGTTAAGGAAAACAAACCGAGCTCCTCAAGTCTCCTTTCATACGACAGGCTTTCCATTCCTCGGATCATCCTAGTGGCCCTTCTTTGTACCCGTTCCAGTTTGAATTCATCCTTCTTAAACATGGGAGACCAGAACTGCACACAGTACTCCAAATGAGGTCTCACCAACACCTTGTATAACGGGACTAGCACCTCCTTATCTCTACTAGAAATACCTCGCCTAATGCATCCCAAGACCGCATTAGCCTTTTTAACGGCCACATCACATTGCCGACTCATAGTCATCCTGCGATCAACCAGGACCTTCTTGTCTTGGCAACCATACTCTTCTGAAGTAGCCCTTGAGCTGAACTATGCTAATATTCATTTTAAAAAATCATTTGCACCAGGTGCAAGACACCTAAGCTGGGGAGGGACTATGCACTCTTCTTCTTGCTGCTTTTTCCTACAGGTAAGTAGATGGATGATTTGCTTAACAAATGTAAATTAAACTTGTTTGAAAAAAATCTCAGGGCAGAGGAGCAAATACATTATTGGAGATCAGTGAGTGCTTTATGCTTTTCCATCCCACTCCTTCCCAAACAAAGCTAGTCACAATGATTTGCATTTGTCACTCTTGGACTGCATGACTGTAATTCACTGTGTGATGGAAGTAATGTTCCAGTTGTCCAGAAGGTGGCGGCTAGCCTTCCCACTGTGAATAGCTGCCAAGGGAATGCTTATCTCTCGTGCTCCAGATCCCTCTTCTGGCTCTTAGGGTTTGTCTCTTTTATGGAGTTTTGCACTGATTATAGCTACAACAGTGCATGTTCCCAACATAGACACCTTGTACTTGGATGAAGTGCTGGCAAGCAGTGTAACTTGTACCAGTACAAGTCCTGCTTTACACTGGCGTAACCCATCTAAGCTTGGAGGTTTGCACTGGTGTAAAAATCCCTAATGTAGGCAACCCCCAAATGATGTCTCAATCCGGGACCATCTGCTCTTCTGGGATGACCCGGCTGTAGAACAAACTTGCTAAGGGAGGTCAGAGTGATCCAGAATCTGACCACTGTTCTGTTAGGCACATTGTAATACCCTTCATTTTGAGAGCGCTTTCCTATTGTAACCAGAATGGTGGAGGTCTATTGGTGGCATATCTTTAGAACAGGCTCCTATGCCAGGGAAGGACGAAGAGCCAGAAGACTCCATGAAATCCACCAAAGAGTACAATTTCCTTCTTTAACAATGTGGCTGCATGGTGGCTGATGGGTTTAGGCTCTTTGATGCATCTCTCGCTGACTCATGTCTTGATGGTAACTCACAGAGCCATACCTATGTTGCTTTGTAACTTTAAATGCTTTTACACAGGTTGGTGGAATTATCTTATCTACAGTGTACAGACATTCCCCGATCCGCCTCTTTCAGTCACTTACTTGGCATTGATTATGCTGCCTTTACAAACAACTCTTTGACCTCTCATCCTGGCAACCATTATGGGTGGACGTGTTGATGCTGAACAGCAAGTGCTGCATTCAGGATTGGGATCTGTGCACTCTGTTTAGCGACCGAGAGCTGCGCTTTTATTCCAGAAATGTCTGGGAGGTGGACAGACCTATCAACAGCAACTCTTACATGCTAATGGAGGTAAGAGGGTGGGAGGGGGAGAAAGTCCACTCATCATTTGAACAGGATTCCCTTTAAAGCCAAGTGCTCCAGCGCGGCAGACCTGCACATGATGATGTCTTCCCAGCTGTGTGGTATTTTTGTCTCTAAACTTTCAGCAGTGCATGAGAGGTATTTATGTGCGTTGTTCCTTTATCATGACACAGGCCAGGAGTGTTTTCTTTTCTAACAATCCCAGCTGCCCCTTGCCCTAATTCTGTCTCCCATTCCTGCTCTAATCATATTTGCACTCAACCCTAAGAGTTGTTTCTCTGTTGTATCAGAAACAGGAGGGAA
Source organism: Platysternon megacephalum (assembly GCA_003942145.1). NCBI lineage: Eukaryota > Metazoa > Chordata > Testudines > Platysternidae > Platysternon > Platysternon megacephalum. The sequence goes on along the minus strand of QXTE01000130.1, from coordinate 2,984,692 downwards.
ACAGGATGGACTTTGAATTGCTCTCAGATTAGCCATTTGCCCAAGAATCTGATCTAGTCTATTGTATTCTTAATTCAGAATAAAACCAAACTTGCTTCCCACCAAGTGTTATGAAACAACTCGTCCTCTTTTGAGGATTTGTCCATATAGATCCCACTTTTGGTGTGCATGCTGTCAGACCAAGCTGGGAGGGGTTGCAAATGCTTTAGAGGAGAGGATTAAAAGCCAAAATGATCCAGAGAAATGGTCTGAAGTAAACAGGATCAAATTGAATATGGACAACTTCCAAGTACTCCACTTAGGAAGGAACAATCAGTTGCACACACACAAAAATGGGAAATGACTGCCTAGGAAGGAGTACTGCAGAACGGGATCTGGGGGTCATAGTGGATCACAAGCTAAACATGTCAAACACGTGACACTGTTGCAAAAAAAGCAAACATCATTCTGGGATGTATTAGCGGGAGTGTTGTAAGCAAGACACGAGAAGTAATTTTTCTGCTCTACTCCGTGCTGATTAGGCCTCAACTGCAGTATTGTGGCCAGTTCTGGGCACCACATTTCAGGAAGGATGTGGACAAATTGGAGAGAGTCCAGAGAAGAGCAACAAAAATGATTAAAGGTCTAGAAAACATGTCGTAGGAGGAGAGAGTGAAAAAATTGGGTTTGTTTAGTCTGGAGAAGCCTGGGAGGGGACATAACAGTTTTCAAGTACATAAAAAGTTGTTACAAGGAGGAGGGAGAAAAAATGTTCTCCTTAACCTCTGAGGATAGGACAGGAAGCAATGGGCTTAAATTGCAGCAAGGGAGGTGTAGGTTGGACATTAGGAAAAACTTCCAAACTGTCAGGGTGGTTAAGCACTGGAATAAATTGCCTAGGCCTAGATTGTGGAATCTCCATCATTGGGGATTTTTAAGAGCAGGTTAGACAAACACCTGTCAGGGATGGTCTTAGTGCTGCCATGAGTGCAGGGGACTGGACTAAATGACCTCTGGAGGTCCCTTCCAGTCCTACGATTCTATGGATTAGCAGGGGGTTTTAATGCCCCAGCCTTTGTACAGTTTCCTAAGGAGTACTCCGATTATTTGCCATGCCCTAGGGCAGGGGTTCTCAAACTTCATTCCCCTGCAACCCCCTTCTGACAACAAAAATTACTACACGACCCCAGGATCGAAGCCTGAGCCCGCCCAAGCCCAGCTACCCCGGGGGGGGGAGGGCGGGGCAATGCCCAAGCCCCACCGCTCTGGGGGCAAAGCCGAAGCCCTGTGACTTAGCTGGAAGGTAGGTCACAGACAGGCCAGCGCAGGGCCAAAGTGACTGGCCATAGGAGTTGGCAGCGTACTGGATCCCCAGCAATGCCATGCTCTGATGCCAGGGGATGCCATGGCAGTGAGGGGAGCTACTCACACTCCCTCTACACCCCCACCCAGACAGTCTGTTTAGGTCTGTCACGTTCAAAAGTGTGGTTTTATACTCCTGGTCTAGTGCAGCAGTTGTAACCCTATAGAAATCCTTAAATGCATCTTAACGATCGGGGGAGCTTGGCTTGCCGTCCAGCTCGGGACAGGTTGGGAGGATCTTTTAAGTTTATTTAACAGTGACGGAGTGATGGCATTTGAACAAGGATCCCCTTGTTAGTAGGCTGAACGCAGTTGTTTGTTCTGTGTGCTCCCCCAAAATCTACAAGATTAATGTTAAAGGGACACAGTCAACTGGAAATTTAGTCAGTTTCAAAAAGTAGCTTTACAGTAGTTTCAGGCATTTCCCTTTCATGTGTGTTCTCCTTGTCAAACTTTGGTTTCACAGTCACTTTCCCCATCCCCCTTTTTCAAATGTGTTTCTCTCCCATTTGTGAGACCCACACAAACACCTGGAGAATCTGCTCATAGAGGGAAATCCTGAAACTGACTAGATACAAAGTGCTGTCCTCAAATGCACACCTTGAAAAATACTTATTTTTCCTTCTAATCACATGACAGTGATCTTAGTGGTTACCTAATAGCTAAATCTTTTCCCACAGAAGGCGCAGTCTGTCTCTGGATGGTGGGAGTTGCGCAATGTTTTACTGTGCGGGGAAAGCCATCACTGTATTTTTGTACTTAGCAGTGGAAGAAGATGGATGAATGGATGTGGTATAGCACAATCTCCTGGAGCATTGACAACGCTGAGTTACGTACCTCCCTAAACTGGTTGAGATCTTGATATAGACAGAGCAGCCTAGAGAATGTATACTCACCAGAAAAAAGCAATTACCTCCAGCCCTGTTCAAAGGCAGCTGGTTTGTGTGTATGGGGCAGAGGGGAGCAGTAAATATTTGTGCATGGCTATTTAAAGTTTATTCTTTTCATTGGATGTATTTGGAGCTGGGGAATGTTGCCAGATTCACAACCCTGGAGACTGAAGCCCTCTCTCTTCTCCACAGAGCAGGTGGAGCATAGGCAGAGCTTGATTTCCCCATGTGCTGGACTCATCCCAGCCCATCAGCTATGACCTAGGGATGTCGCCAAAAGACTGAATGACCTAGTCCACCAAGACTATCAACAATGGTGCCAACTGTTGACGAGACACAGGTGCCAGGCTCCTGGGAAATGGATTTACAATACCAGCACCTTTCACAGAGACCACCAAATAGCCATCACACACTGACTTTTATTAACTACTGCCCTGGGCCTGAGCGGCCGGGCAGTCTCCCTTCCCCATTAACCACCCAGTGCCCCTTTTACTTCTCGTGGGAATTCTGGTTGCCCTGACTCTGGCGGGGATCTGGGTCTGTTTTGGGGAACCATGATTGTCATCTAGGGAAATGCCTTTCATTTTTTCATCACTTACCTGACAAGCTAGTAATCTCTCTGTATCTGTACAGCACCTAATACAACGAGGCCTTGGCTTCTATCCACCACTGTACTATAAATATGTTTTAGTGATATACAGCCTCTTTATTTACTAAGGAAACAGCAGAAAGGATAGGGTGTCTGCTCAGCAGCAGCTAATTTTTACACATTAGAGCTGCCAGCTAGGAGATACAGCTGTTGATGACACACAAGGCAGTGAGCAGCAAGCATGTAAAGAGATGAGATAAGGGAGCAACCAAAAAGAAGAAACAGAGTTTAGTGTGAAGTCCGTGGTTGCCTGATGGTGCTGAAAAAGGATGTGGAATTGCTTATGCTTGATAGCCAAGTGAGACAGCGTCGTAGTTTTACACGGCTGTGGTGTCTAAACACCAGCAGACAAGCAACCACTAAATGCTGTTGCTTAGACAAGTTGTTGAGTTTTTTTTCAAAGAAAACTGTCATGCTTCAGCAATGGACGTTCCTTTGCAGAGAGGTTTCAATATGTGCCTGTATAATTTATCCTTTCTGGTGTTTGCTTTAAGGTTTTTTGCAACTTGGGGTTCAAAAAGATGTGGCTACTTTTGTTATAAAATTAATAATGGGGTGTTATGCAGGCAAAAGATTCAGAAATCAAATCTCATCTTCGGGGCATAAACTGATCAAGGGAGGAATCACAAGTGGCTAATTAATATATATTATAGAACTGTGAAAGGAAGGATGGGTTGGTGGCCTTTGTGGAGAAAGTGGGAAACATCTGTATTTTAATGAAAATAGTGACAGTTCCCCACTCACTTTTGTATTGTTACCTACTTGATATAAAGGGGTTTAATCTCTTTCCAGATACAGAAGAATGAGCAATGAAGTGACCGTGTGAGCCAGGAAGACATGTCAGGTTGGTATGAATGGACTGTCAACATGTGAATGGAGCGACCTTGGAGGTAAAATAGTGGACCTGTCATTGGCCGTCGAACTTTTAACAAGTGCTAACCACGGGGACTTTTGGGATGTGGATGGGCAAGTTACTTTTGTGACCCGGAGGGGAGTGGATGTGAAACCCAAGATGGGGGGGCAGTACATGTGCAAAGAGTGTGCCTGGCACTTGAAACAAAGAACTGAGGTGTGAGCAGCCTGCTCTCCTTTGGAGGGTGAGTCCGTCCCCAATGATTGGGAAAGGCAGCGAGGTTTTCTGCAGCAAGAGTTCACTCTTCCTTCCAGGCCAGGGCAGAGCAGGGCCTGCACAACTGAACAAGCAGAAGCTGCTGTGTTAAGTGAGACATGCATGTAGACTTTGCTTTACCACTCCAACCGAATGTCCCTATCCCCATATTTCAGCTGGCTAATCAATAATGTCCTGTTTGGAAAAGGCTGTCCTGTCACCGCAAACCCCTGCCACTTGCAGAGCTCCCACACCAGAGAAGTCTCCAACAGCGATTCAAGTTCTTCTGGACCTACTGAAGGAGCCACAGTGAGAAAAGGTGCTGAAGCCAGGGACCCAGTCTTGCAGTAGCAAAGTGACAGGGCTTGCCCTGGCAAAACGCGCAGGCCCGGGGCTGAGCACTAGGAAGGGACTGCAGAACAGTCAGAGGCCTACCACACCCTGTGGCACCTCCACTAGCCTTCCTTCGGGTATTGGACACTCCAAGAGGCAGCAGGATACTGGACATAGAGGGTGTCTCAGTCCTGGTCAAGCTCCCCCTTGTTGGACATGCCCCACACTGCTGTGTTTGGACCCACATGCTGGGCCTTGTGCTTGTAAGTTCCCCTTTGCCTGGGCAGGCTTCAGTCGCAGTCTCTGGCCTCACTGGCATCCTTCCTGGGCACAGACTGTCTGGTACCTCGCTCTTGAAAGTGGGGGTCCCACAGCCTAGCTGCCTCTGCCCTGTACCCCCTGACTACTGCTGGCACCCCAGTAGCTTAAGGGCACACTTTCCCAGAGCTCCAGTCTTATGAGCACTCTGGTTTACAGTTTATCCCTTCAGTGACACCTCAGAGTTGAAGCAAATAGCCACAGACTTTATGGAGGGACTACTGCCACAATCACTCTGCACTTTAGACAGCAGACGATACACCGATCCATGCAAAGTAAGAAACAACTGCAGGCAAGTCCCTGCCTCAGTTGCTTCATCTTTTTGACACATTCTTTGGGGTTTGGTCAGAGTCCTCCAAGGAGTCCAAGAACCTTTCTCTCCCCATTCTCCTCTGGAGCACGGAGTCTCCTCTCCGACTCCTGTAGTCAGCATCCTTCAGCTCAGCTGGTCAGGCGGCCAGAAAGGTCCCTTCTGCCTTATTCAACCTGCTCCAGACTTCTGACCCTCAAGGGCTGTTCTATCGTTGCAGAGTCACAGACTGTGTTCCCCTGCTGGGGATTTTCCACTCCTCTGAAGAGCTGGAGCCAGCTGGTTTCACCTAGGTTGCCGCTCTGCAGCTTGTTGATTGTTCTGCCAGGTCCTGGGGGTCTATTCACTTGTTGCTGATAGTACTTAATATCTGCCTCATTCAAAGGCAAAAGTTCAGGCCTGGCTCCCTGGCTCCTCACCAGGGGTTGCTGGAAAGAATTTAACTCTTTGAGACAGAGTAGGTAGCAATCCAACTGTGAGTGGGGAAACTGAGTCGTACAATTTTAATAAAAGTACAGAAATTTCCCACATTTCCCATGTCAGGATCCTGGCCTGATCTGGTATAGCAAACCTCACTGGCCTAAATAACCAGCCATCCCAGCTCCCAGTCGCTCACACCAAGAAGCATCATCGTCTCTTGTTACCCTTAGGTGACCACCATTTTACATTGCATAGTGAAGTTGGCCATGGTCATTGGAAGAAGGGAAAATTCTCTCTTCTCCCCCAACTACATTCACGCATTCTTGTAAAGAAACAGGTTTCCGGACTTTTTTCCCCCCTTTCTGATTAATATTTGGTGTCCTCCGATTCCATAAATGAAAGTGCCTTTCAAACCTAGAATCTGATTCCAAATAGTCTCATTTTCAAGTTTTGTCAGTGTCAAAAGTGTGAGTACCAAACTCTGGGTAGACTGATAAGAATCAGGGCACAAACCCCAAATTGGCTGGGAGTTCTATACGTAGATTTTACGAACCAATTACCAAGCGTTAACTCCTCGACCACTATAACAGCTATGGAGTCATAGACAGTCCCTTTGCGTACTCTGAATTCTGTCTTGCCACCCAGGTAAGTCTGCCTTTGTGATAGATAATCCCTTGCACCAACCATCACAGCAATATTCAGGTTACTCCCAGTCCCAATGGACCAGTCACTTACCCCAGGTCAATTACACCTTAGGTCTCACATTAAAGACAACACTTGTAGCCAATCCTATAATAAACTATCTACAGATTTATTAATAGGAAAAGGAAATAGGAGAGTTGACAAGGTTATAGCACGTAAACACACAGACACAAATGAGTTCCAATCTTAAGTTTCCAAAGTAATAGATATTTCTATGATAAGCAGGTTCTATATGTCCTCTAGGCAGGGCTAACGCAGGCTAAGCACTGGGGATCTTTCGGTTAGGCCGAGTAACCCTTGCCCCGTGGAGTCCAAGCAGCATAAAGAGAGAGTTCCTCCTTGTTTAGGGGTTTTTATTCCCTTCCTCTTTCTGTGTTGAGCTGCAAACTCCGCTGATAGGAGGAATTCACTTGCAATTCTCATCTGCATGGGGGAGGGGCAGAAGAGTAAACGGCAAAGTCTTTTGTCCTCTGCAGTGTTCCACTCTAGTCCAGCTAGTGTCAATGGGCCTTCCTTAGCAGTCAGGATGTAACGCCTTCTGTTGGAGATCACGTGCTTTATGCTAGTTAATGTCTCTCTCCTGTCTGGTGATTTACACAGTCAGGGAGGCTTGCAATGCAAACACTCAATACTCCTGGGGGAATTCTGCACCACTGCACATGCACAGAATTTATGTCCCCCACAGATTTCTTTGCTTCCCTGTAGAAAAATGACTTTCTGACAGGGAAGCAAAGGGAAGCCACAAGAGCAGTCATGCGACCCTCCCCAGTAGTATGTTTTGGGTGCCCAGGGCAGCTGGCAGAGAGGTAAATCACTCTGGGGCAGGGGGCGTGATGGGGGAAGACCTGGCTGGTGGGAAGACCTCAGCTGCTAGTCCCGGCTGGGCTGGGGAGGAGGGGACTTCCTCTTCCCCTGCACGGCATCCGGGGTCATGTCAGACCCAACCCCAGATTTCTCCCCTGGCTGAAGGAAACTCTGCAAACCTCACCGCACTTCCTGCTCCCATCGCTCCTCAGCTGCAGGGTGCTGCTCCCCCATCCTCCCAACCCCCCTGCATCCAAACCCCCCTCATACCCTGACCCTCCCACTGAGCCTCACCCCCCCCGCACCCAGAACCCCCCCCCCGATGAGCCCCACTCCCCCGGCACCTGAACCATCCTGACGAGCCACCCTGAGCCCCAACCAGCTGCACCTGGATCTCCACCTGACTGATCCCCACTCCTCCAGCACCTGGACCCCCCCCACTGAGCCCCCCAGACTCCCCCCACCAAGCTCTATCTCCCCCACACCTAGACTCCTCCACTGAGCCCCAACCACCTTCACCTGGGCCCCCCTGCAGAGTCCCATTACCATTGCACCCAGAACCCCCCACCACCCAGATCCCCCACACAGAACCCTCTCAACCCACACCTGGATCCCCCCCACTAAACCCCTCCACACCTGGATCCCTCCGTGCTGAGCCTGCCGGCTCACACCTGGTGCACCTGGCATGGAGGGGCAGGGCCCGGGGGTGTTTCTGGGGCAGACCCAGTCCTTGTGCTGTGTCAGGGTTGGGCGCAGCCTCACCTCTGATTTCATGTCCCACGGGGGGAGCTGCACGGTGATCTCCCACCTCTGTGCAGCCAGGGACCCGTGCTCCCCACTGCCAGGCTGGAGCCTCCACATTTATGTGCCAAATAAAATTTGCAGAATTTTAAAATATTGTGTGCGGAATTTTTAATTGTTTTGGTTGCAGCTTTCCCTCTGGAGTAACTCCAATATTACCTTAGCATAGGGGGTACGGCTGTTATACACCAGAGTAATGCAGGCTGCAATTTACAAGCATTCTACAAAGTCTAAACACATTCCAATTCTTAACAATACTGACAGAGGTGAGCCACACTGACTTCAGCGATGTGTCTGCCGATGCCACGGGGGGACCGTGGCCTGAGCTGGCACCTGGTCTGCCAGCATCACAGGCCTGACTCGCTCGCTCAGAAATACCCAGCAAGCTGACATTAAAGAGGTGATTGTAGCTAGGTGCTGTAAGAAAGCAGAACAAACCTGCTTAGGTCTGTGTAATACAAACCATCAGTAGGTTGTTTTAGGAACAAACCCTATGAGGCATGAGGCAGCTATAACTGCTTGTATTTGTAGATTTGGGCTATTAAGTGCAATGGTGGCATTGCTGCTGCAGCCCTTATCTCTTTCCCGAAGCTGGGGTTGGGTTTGTTTTCGGTAGGGGAAGAAACAGCAACGTGACCTGGGGTGTGAGAAGGGAGCGCTGTTTAACGGTTCTCCGGCTGATGGGGAAAAGGTGCATTAAATAAGAACCTGAAAGCAATGCTGTGAGGAATTTCCCACCCCCCCCAGTCTGAGTCAGGCAGTCACATAAGTGAAGCACTCGGAAGTGCATTCCAAACATTGCATAACGACTCCCGTCTAACTCATCTGAGGTCGGCAAATAGTCAAGTTTTGATTTTACAGCTGTAGGTGGGACACCGTGGGGCCAAATCAATTGCTCGTGTAGCTCCATTGGATTTAGTCCAGCATGATTTTGATTTATGCAAGGTCGTGGGTGGCAGCTGATGTCACAGCTGGAATTAGTACTGAGCCGTTCCTGGCTCCCAGTCCTGGTTTTGGAGCAGGCCCCTTTTGCTATGCAATACAACTCCGCCGCTGATTTCCCCGGCGCCATGTTGCCACATCACCCTCATTTTAGCCACATAAATCATTTTGCACAGGTGCCTTTTGCCTTAAGTCAAACTGGTCGTCATCTCGCTATCCCCACTTCTTGCAATTTGTTCGGAGCGTAGCCCAAGGCTCCATGTGGGTCTGGGAAGGAGGCTGAGTTGCAGTGTAATCCCCAAGGGGACTTGGGATTTTCAAAAATGTACTCTGGGTGATTTGGCAAATTTTAGAATTTGGGGGGCAGGGAGGGTTAAACCGCTGTTGGGTTATAAACTCTGAGCTGGTCCTACGACACTAGAGTTAGCGGAGACGGCCGTTTTCATTGATAATTTCAGTTCTACTGGGTTCATGTAATTAGATATCAATGCTAAAGATTTTTCATATAACAGAGCAGCACAGAGCTTAAGGCTCCCACTGAAAGAAACATTAGCTACTAGACCACACTCAGGCAAAAGTCCAACCAATCAATGGGATCGTCTTAGAGGAGCATAGCGACCCCTGAGAGAGCTGTGTGCCTTGGGTAGCTTAATCTGCCCTTATCTCATGGCTCTTCCCGTTAATTTCTGTGGTTTTAAAGTGCAGATATGTAGGCCTTGAGATCACACAGGGTGAGGCGTACAATAGAATGGCAGGCAGAATCTGGCCATGTCTCATCTCCTTACACATAATCTTCCAGCAAAAGACAAAGGATCTGATTCTCATTTACACTGAGAATGCCTAGTGCTGTGACGGTCCCTTTACAGTGATGCAAAGGAGCCTTAGCATAAAGGAGAATCAGGCCTCAAGTCTTTTTTTCCCTCTGAATTTTCCAGTCTGGGGTTGAAGTGGGCCAGTTTGTGGGCACTTGGTACCTTTTTCCTGGTAACTGTTGTTTCAGAATCTCAGCTTTCATTGAAAGAAAAAAAGAAGTTTCTACAGGGTTACAGTTGTACAGCGAAGTGTGAAAACACGAACGGCGTGCAAACCAATGCCGTGTTGGCATCTTAAGGAAGCCTGAACCAATAGCTCTGAGCAGGGTAAACTGCCTCTCGTTTATCTCTCTGGGTAACGCTCACCAAGCTATTGTGTTTGGGTCTCACAAGCTGGACCTATATACTTCTAAACTTCCTGAGGCTGAGCGGAGCCCAAGCCCTGCCTCTGGTCTCAACACACAATCTCTTGGGGTACGGCTCGTCTGTCTAGCACCCTCTTTCTGACAACTACAACCCCACAGGCCAGCTGCCGCAGCCCCCAGGACCAGTGCTGACCCCCCACGACACTCAATATCCCCTTCCCCTGAGCTCCAACCTTGTGGGCGCTGGATTACAGTTTACCTTTCATGGGACACGGAATAGTTGAAACACTTAGTATGGGTCTGTCGCATCTTAGGCGCATTTAATATGTGCTATTTCAGCTTTATGCGGTCGGCAAAAACAAGAAGAAAAAAAAAAGAGAAAAATAACAATTTAAATACTGTTTCTGTCGTGCGGGCGATTCCGCCCGCCATTACACTCAATGTAATTTTGACTATACGCGATTTTCGCTTTACGTGCTGACCGCAGAACGTAACCCCAGCGTAAGATGAGACAGACCTGTACACAGGCTTTGCAGAATGAATTCTAAATCATTACTTTTTACTTTAGACAGCACAAGAGAGATACAGATCCAGACAAAACAATAAAACACGTACACACCCTTCCCTGCCTCAGTTTTCTCACCACTCTGGACATTCTTCAGGTCAGTGTCTTCTAAGGACATCAGTATCCTTCCTCTCCTTCTGCGCATGGTGTCTTCTCTCTCTTCTGTAGTCAGGCTTCTGGTCTCTTTTCTCACTCTCCAAAATGGCCAGTGGCCCAGTGGGAAACTTTTTTTAAAATAACCTCCAGTCCCCTTAGGTGACCCCCGATCAGCCTCCTGATCGAAGTCCCCCACTACATGAGCCTTGCTTATTTACCAGCCTGGTTTTCCTGGGCAGTAGCCAACTCTTTGTTCAAAGGTGCATCCATGTGAATAGAAGGCCATCAGGTTTTAACAGCCTTCCATTGTGAGCCCTGTCTCACTGCCCCCTGGGAATTCCAGTCCAACATGGAGGTAAAAAGACCACAGAGAACGACACATTTATACAGAGTGCTCATGATCTCTGACAGAATTAATATGTTGTGCAAAGACAGATTATCACAGCTGTTAACGCTGAAACTTGACAATGGTAGTTTAAGAATTCCCTCGAGTGTGGCTATTGCCCGGGTGGCCAAGAATGGTACCGTTCCTATCCAAATCTTGGGGACATCTATACCCACCGTGACTTGTTTATTAAGGAGGGGAAATAAAGAGAAACAGTGATAAGTACTAAGAGAGCAAAACCTTTTTCTTCTTCTCTTGCACTTGGAGAAGTCTGGATCCAGGTTGGTGTAATGCAGCTTTTTAATCCTTAGGAACGCCTAACTTCAGAACAGGAAAGCTTCTTTGCCTGAAGAAAGGTTGCCTTATGGTTAGAACCACAACTGAGAGGTAAATCTGACCACTATGGACTCTGTGCCTCAGTTTACCCCATGTAAAAGGGAAATAGGAACAGTACACCTGTCCCATTGGCGTGTTGTAAGACTTGCTTAATTTCACTGCTTTGAGGTCATTGGATGTGATGTGCCATATAAGTGCAAAGTAGTATTAATAAATGTGAGTATTCCACATCCTCCCTGCAATAGTGCCTTGCCACAAGGGTGAAGGCAGAGTAATAAACTTTTCTTGTTAATATAGTTTCTTCTACTGCAGCTATAAATGCAGAAATAATAGGCTGCATTGTGGATTTCTATTTCCAAGTGATATAGTGTGTTAACAACAGATGATCACCCTGCTGTCCTNAGTTTCTTCTACTGCAGCTATAAATGCAGAAATAATAGGCTGCAGTGTGGATTTCTATTTCCAAGTGATATAGTGTGTTAACAACAGATGATCACCCTGCTGTCCTAAACCAGGTATCTCTCAAACTTGGAGGGCTCTTGGACCCTGAGGAAGCCTGGATCTCTCTATATGTATGTAGCACTGTATTATAATTAGTGCCTCACACTTCCTCAAGATTTAAACTGATGCACTGTACATTCGTCCGGCTGGCACTGCTGTTAGCCAGCACCTTAAAACACTCCCTTCGCCGGGCTGCTTCCTGCTCTGCTCGCTTTGAATGTTTATTATTTTATTGGTTTTGGTCAAACAACTTCCTCCCACCACCACCGCTCTTTAATATTCATCTCTGCCCCTGACCCTAGCTTGGATTAACTGGCTTTTGCTTAAGCTGTTTCATTTTATTACTCTATACGTTTAAAGGGATGGGGTCCGCCCACTCTATGCCAGAAGACATTCAAGAACTTGCTGACAAGACTGGCTGTGAGTACTGCTCTGTGTTTTTAGCTCCTTTATTTCCAATGTAGTAGTTTGAATCATTGCTAATGGCTTTAAAGTGGATCTGCAAGGGCTCTTTCTTATCGAATGCATCTCCAATAGCCAGCTGTTCTAGCAAGGTTGACGAATGTGGTTTAACTGCATAAGTAACTCGGGATTTTAGGTTGCTCTATGTTGTTGCAATTTACAGTGGCTTTCGAAACTAGACCAGTGATGACAGCAAGATGACAGGGCTGGTTTGAGCAGGAAGGTTTTATAAGTGAACTCAAAACACAACTCATGTTTTCGCTGCACTTGCTTGCTACGCAGCCCTTTTAAGGGGTGAGTTAGTTTTGAGTCTGTCTAGCCGCTGATTGTGTGACGGATGGATTCACTAGGAGTGCTAAGCGCTGAGAAATTGAAGATACAAACCTGCAGTGTTTTAATAACAACTGCTGGTCCTTCAACCTCTCTGTGCCTTGACATCCCTGGCTATAGAATGGAGATAATACCAACCTCCCGGGAGTGTTGAAACTCTGAGAATTAATGTTCGTAAACTGCGTTGCGCTCCTTAGATGATGAGTAAATGGGAGTGGCTATAGCCACACATTGATTGTTCCATCATTCTGATAGCCAGTGAGACACATCTGAGCATCTGAGCAAGGCAGAAGCGGAAACGCCTTGCGAATGTGTAATTTCTGCATAGCTCTCCTTTGCCAAGTGAATGGTGGGAACACTATAACATGGGGTCCTGCAGGAATTGGTTCTTGGCCCTACGCTGTTTAACGTTTTTTATCAACGACCTGGAAGAAAACCTAAAATCATCACTGATAAAGTTTGCAGATGCCACAAAAATGGGGAGAGTGGTAAAGCATGAAGAGGACAGGTCACTGATTCAGGGATCGCTTGGTGAGCTGTGCCCAAGCAAACAGTATACATTTTAGTATGGCTACCTGTCAATGTGTACATCTAGGAACAAAGCATGTAGGCCACACTTATATGATGGGGACCTCTATCTTGGGGAGCAGCGACTCTGAAAAAGATTTAGGGGTTGTAGTGGATAATCAGCTGAACATGAACTCCTCAGTGCAAAGCTATGGCTAAAAGAGCTAAAGCGACCCTGGGATGCATAAAGACAGGAATCTTGAATAGGAGCCGAGAGGTTATTTTACATCTGTATTTGGCACTGGTGAGACCGCTGCTGGAATCCTGTGTCCAGTTCTGATGCCCACAATTCAAGACGGACGTTTGATAAATCGGAGAGGGTTCAGAGAAGAGCCATGAGAATGATTAAAGGATTAGAAAACCTGCCTTGTAGCGCTAGACTCAAAGAGCTCACTCTGTTTAGCTTAACAAAGAGACGGTTAAGGGATGACTTGATTACAGTCTGTATCTATCTACACGGGAACAAATATTTAACAATGGACTCTTCAGTCTAGCAGAGGAAGGTCTAACACAATCCAGTGGCTGGAAGTTGAAGCCAGACAAATTCAGACTGGCAATAAGGGGCACATTTTAATGGTGAGAGGAATTAACCATTGGAACAATTTATCCTGGGGCGTAGCGGAGTCTCTGTCGCTGACAACGTTTAAATCAAGACCGGGTGTTTTTGTAAAAGAGCTGCTCTAGGAATTTATTCTTTGGGCAAAAGCTTTATAGAGAAAATATATTAAAAACAACAAACGTTCCTACACACTTGGCTGTGATCTCTGGTAAGCTTTTCCTAATTCCAACACACGGGAGCGCCGCCAGCTTTTTCGGCGCCCTAGGCGGCGGAAGGTCCCGCCCCCGAAATGCCAGGGGCGGCGGAAGGTCCCACCCCTAAAATTCCACTGACGACCGGGGCGCCGGCGCCCCCCAAATAGTAGCGCCCTAGGCGGCTGCCTAGGTCGCCTAATGGGTTGCACCGGCCCTGCCAACACAGGGGTAGGAGTCAGTCTGTCTTCAACAAGGGTGGAGGTCCCCTAAGATCCTGTCAGTTTGTTGAGTCAAAAGGAAAACTACAAGTCAGTTCAAGCCCATCCCATTATACCAAAAGCCCTTTCTTTTGTTTCCTAGTCTCTGGAAAACCCAGCCTGAGCCTTGGTGGGGGAGGGGGAGGGAGAGGGTATCACTCTGGGGTTGTTCAGTCTCAGGGGTAATCACCCTCTGCTGTTTTTGATTCCTGTAGGAACTGTGGTAATCTTCCCCCATTGAGTAAAACACAATCACACATAAACTATTCATAAGTTTAATATAACAATCCCAAAAGACAATTCATGGGGTAGCACGTATGTGCTAGCCATTGACCTGATCCTAAACCAGATCTAAACAATCTGCATTTGGGAGATTCAAAATTCAGTTCTCATTTTCCTCCCCCTCACCCTAACCTCAGTTGAAATCTGGGGTCTTAGTTTGAGCATGTTTCATTTTAAAAAGTGTGTGTGTGTGTGTAATATTAATATATAAAATCACATACATGCATTTTGTAATGAATACGTTTGGGGAAGGTTAACATAATAGATGTTTTCTAGATTCAGATGCTTTTTGTGTTTCTGTGACACTCTGAACTTTTAAAAGTTGCAGTTTTGCCCTTAGTTCACTACTTGTGCTCTTAGACCTTCGTAGAATTTTTGTTTAATACAAGATGCTCTTAATTAGAAACAAAACACACACCACATCTGAGAAATGGTAATAGCTCGCCATGTGATGAAGCATTTTGTTTACAAAAAATTAGCCTGTCTGTTGCAATCAAGGCAGAAACAACAAATTAAGTAAAACCACACAGGGCCAATCAATTAAAATCAAATGAACGTGGACTAATTTAAACGGACAATTCTCCAGATTCTCACCCAGATGGTTAAGCTATTAAATGTATAACTTATAGCTAGGAAGATAACCAGTTGCATAAGAGGGACTTGGTTAGGAGACAAATAAATTTTACTCTGATTTGGTGCATCGACAAAAGAACATACATCAGGTTTAACCTCCGTGCTTCCAGACTACCCGTTGTGGCAGGGAGCGTATGTCCAAGAAATGAACTTGCCCTTTATAGCCGGGAAGCACCTGAAACTAGAGCTATGTGATGTTTCCATCCTGAAATCCTGCAGAGTCTCCTGTTGCGGGGGGTTGGGCGGGAGAGAAGGGGGGATTGTTACAAATGTGCCCAAAGTGCCGTAGGCCTCGGCTGGGTTTTGTGTCATGACGGTTTGAAAACAAATGAGGCAATATCATCCTGCCGTGAGAGCAGGGGACTGGACGAGGTGATCTCTCGAGGGCCCTTCCAGGCCTATGATTAGGTTCTATGATCAGCTGAGTTTGGGGATTGAACGAAATTGCTGCTTGTCACTCTGCTTCATAACAGAACCATGAGTGTTTGTGCAGCTCCCCGGCTCACTCAGATCTGGGCTTGTTTTAAAGGAACCGAACACAAAGCTCTGGCAGTGGGGTAAGAGTTTGTGTGACGTGACGTGCCCGCAAAGAAACCATTTGCAGGACACGCTCCTCCTGCCTCCCACCTCGAGAATCGTAGCTGGTGAGTTTCCCTGCAGAGCCAGCTGGTGCTTGAGCCATTTCTGGGGATGTTCTGCTGGGGCAGCCCTGTGCCAGAAAAGGCTTTTTCGTTTTTGTTTTAAGTAAGTAATTTGTGCGGGTTTTTGATGTCACTGCAGTTTTCTCCCTTGGCAGTTGAAACCTGCTTCAGTCATCCATTCTACAGTTGCATCCTAAAGCTGCCAGCAAGAAAGCGAGGATGCATGGGTAGGTGTAATAAAGGAACTGATTGCAAGCAGCAGGTTACCGTCTATGTTTGTTGGTCTGATTCATTCCGTAAAGTACAGGTGGGGAGTGTATGAGGTTATTTTCCTTCCTTTGTAATCCTTCCGGGTCCTAGTGTGAGTTAATAAGAGCAGCACAGCGTCAATTTCACATAGATGTTACAAAAGGAATCACTACTCTGTTGTGAAACAAGTTGCCCACAATTTGAAACACTCATAGATGACTTCTTGGCTTTGCTAAGCAGTCATTTGGTTTTGTTCTTGAGTTATAATGTTTTTCAGTGTATGATTTCAAAGATAGACCATGTGTGGGGCAGTTTGTACAGCACCTAGCACAATGGGGTCGTGGTCCATGACTAGGTTTCCTAGATGCTACCACAATACAAATAAATAATGTATTGGGATGAGCTGAGAAATACTCACCATAAAACTATCCTCACAGCCTTTACAGAGGTCTTATCACAATGTTAATAAGACTTGGTATGCCCTAGGGATTAATTATGAGCGCACGCACACACACACACACCCAGAAAGATGAGCTTCAACACAAATAGAAACCTAAACAACATTAACCCTCTGAAAGTGCATTCAAGTGCAATGTTCAAATACTTTGGATGAAAGATTGTAAATGTTACTGCAACCAGAAGTTAAGCAGCAATGAATTAGTTTCAGCATCAGAAATATGTTCCCCATCATACTACTTCATTTTGCAAAGTGTCTTTCATACAAATTGCATCGTAAGATGCTTTATGGCGTTAATACAATTACAGAGTTGAATAATACGTAATGGCATAGGGAGAGAGAGATGCAATGGTCCAGACAAGGGAGGAAAGAGTATTCTGGCCAGCTGAGATTTGAAATGAGAAGGCGAATCAATGCGCTAGAGAGAAGCAGGGCAGCTGTTCCAGGTGTAAGGAGCTGCAGCGCAGAAGGCTCTTGCATGCCTAGTCTGGTCGTGTGAATGGATGGGACCTGTGCTCGATAAGGGGAGAGGTTGCAGCAAGCCCAGGATTAACTGTAGGCATTGACTGATTTTTGAGCACGCTGAAGTGTGGTAGGTGTGGCACAGGGACAAATGAAGAGATTGCACTTGCCCTGAAGAGCTTGTGTCATGTCTGCTTTATACTGCAACAAGTAAGGGCTGTAAACAGACAAAGGGGAGAGACAGCATGGTCTACTGGCTAGGGCACTGGGAGACCTAGTTTCTATTCCTGGCTCTGCCACAGACCTGCTGCGTGACCTTGGGCAAATCACCTCTCCTGTCTTTGCTTCTCTTTCCCCTCCTACTCTGTCTGTCCCATCTCTCTAGAATGGGGCAGGGATTGTCTCATACTGTGGATCTGTACCATGCCTAGCACAATGGACCCCTGAACTTGACTGAGGCCTCTAGAGGCTGCTCTAAACGGAATAACAATGGCAAGAGCCAGCCTTTATTTTAAAAACCTAAAGGCAGCGTGTGTCAGGCCAGTCTGATATGGAGTTATTTACGGCCAACTCCTTTGCTATTGCAGTCACGTGACCCTATGAGGCGTGGGGTATGTACAGTGGCTCCTACCTTCTTATCAGAGCCTCTTGTTGGGCTACAGTGAGTGACTTTGGAATGCCAGCAGCATCCATTACATGCCTTTAAAATCAAAAGTTCCCAGGCACATTCCAGTGAGATCCTATCTTGAGTCTCCTGCATAGACTGCATTCTGCTGTGAATCTGAGCGTGCTCATTCTGTCTGAGAATTCTCATGTAGTGATGGGCTTTAATGAAGGGCTAATTTGGCTGCATTTGAAGTGTCTGTGCTTGCAGACCGGTGGGTATGTTGGCCTGGTTGATAACTCTTCCCCTCTTCATCTATTAGATTAACATTTGAGAGAGAGAGAAGCTGGAGCCTATGATTTTCCTCACTGTCTGAGTGCGCGTCTGATTCAAGCCTCAGTCGCACCAAAGCAGGAAGGGATGTTTGCAGAATGAGGGACTATTTCATTTTAAATCAGTCATTTAAAAAAAGTCAAAACAAATGATTGGAAAAGGGACAGTGGGCTGGATTCCATCTTGCACGGTTCAGAATGGAGCACGGCCGGACGTAGTACTGGAGACAGGAGAGAAATATTGCAAAGCATGGTCTCTTGTGGAGTTTTTCTAGGGGTCGCTCTGCCCCGCCCTGTGGGCTCACGTCTAACACTGACACTGAAATGGTTGCTACTGGGAAGAACTTAGAAATGTCATTTCTAAGGTTGAGCTGGTGGATGAGAGGCAGCACAACTAACTGCCTCATGGGGGCTGGGTGATCTGAGTTCTCCAAGGCCAACTAGGGCTCTCATGATGGAAGCAGAGGTCAGGATTACTGTGCAGGCAGAGGGCTGAACTAGCGAGCTCCTGCTGCTCTTCCAGGTGGTATTGTAGCAGCACGGAGACTAAAGGAGATGGAGTCTAGCCAGGTAGGGGGTTGCTGTGATGTGTGTAGGGACATGGCCAATACACATATGCAAGCACCCAGTGTCATGTGTTCATGGTGGGCCTCCTGCTGCCTTAATCCATTCTCAGCGAGGCAGGGTCATGGGTAGAGAAGGGGAGGGAGAGGAGAACAAGGAGGTGTTTTAAAAGCTCCCAAACCCAATGTTGCTTTTTAAAAAAAACCTTTCACTTGCAAACTGAGATGCTTGTGTGTCTGAGCAGAGGGTAGCGGGAGGTATCGTCCTATCACTCCTTAGCCTCAGTACAATTCAGTCACAGACAGGCTAACTACAGCAGCTAATACAACACTGCCTGTTTGGGCTCCAGTTCCCAGGGAGGAGAGAGACTCTGGTATCGTAGTCGGAACTGTTGGCACACGCTGTTCTCAGCCATGGATTGGTACCTGCTTGATGTTCTGCAGAGGCTTGTGCGATGATGAATTAACCAGACATTAGAAAGAACAGACCACATCACACAGCTGATCATTTCCATCTATCTGGGGCTGGAAGGATGGAGTTGAGGAGAGAGTAAATTAACGACAACTGTGGGGTGAATGTGACAATTGTCCAGAAGTATTTAAGGGTGTGAATGCCAAGGTGGGGGAAAGATTACACAGAGTGGCTTGGGGGGGTGGGGTGAGCTGGGGAAGAGAGGCCCCAGTTCAAACCAAGACCATTTTAGGATGATACCTGGAAGTATTTCCTAACGATACAGCTGTCAGACCACAAGAGTCTCCCAAGGGAAGGGGTGAAAGCCACATCATTGGAGCTGTTTGCAACTGGACAAGATAAGCACTTCTGTAAACGCCCGAGGGAACCATCCTGCTTCAGCTGAGGCAGGGCCGGTGCAAGGATATTTTGCGCCCCAGGCGAAACTTCCACCTTGCGCCCCCCATCCCCATCCCTCCCCCCGGAGCATCGCTTATTATAAACTTTCAAAAATGAATACAGCATAATGTGGCATTGTTCATTAGAATTAATACACATTTGGCTTGAAAATTTATTAATTTCATTATTGAGTCTACATATTTAATGAAAATAAATGAATAACCTGACAGGGGGTGTGGGGCTGGCTGGCTTCGGGCAGAGGGGTGCAGCAGGGGCTGGGTGGAGACAGGGGGTGTGGGGCTGGCTGGAG
>QXTE01000130.1:2949913-2964413 GCA_003942145.1 Platysternon megacephalum | reverse complement strand
GTGGAGGAGGTGGAGGAGGAGGACGAGGACGAGGAGGAAAGCGGGAGTGAGGGTGTTGGTGGTAGGGGTGTGGCAGGGGCTGGCTGCGGGCAGGGCAGGGGGTGCAGCAGGGGCTGGCTGGAGACAGGGGGTGTGGGGCTGGCTGGAGACAGGGGGTGTGGGGCTGGCTGGAGACAGGGGGTGCAGCAGGGGCTGGCTGCAGGCAGGGTGGCAGGTACCGGGGCCGTCCCTAGATATTCTGGGGCCGTACGCAGCCCCCCTGCGGGGGGTGATGATGGTGGTGCCCCAGGCCTCCTCGAGGGGGCAGGAGCGGGGGGACCCCAGGCCTGTGGGGGGTGCGGGGCTGGCTTGGAGGTCCAGGGGGAACCACCCCCCAGCACTCCCTGGCAGCGCGGCTGGGGCCGGGTCTCTGAGTGCAGCCCCGGCCCTGGGGCAGAGCTCAGGGGCGGGGTGGGGCGGAGCAGGGGCGGGGCCCTGGGGAAGAGCCAGAGCAGCAGGGAGCAGCGCAGCGCCCCCGGCGGCCGGAGGAGGAATGACATCACTTCCCGGCCCGCCAGAGCTGATCAAAGCCGCAGCGCCCCTCACACAGCGGTGGGAAGAGGGTTACATGTTTAGCTGGCGCCGGGGGAGCATCCCAGAAATTTTGGGCACCACTTTTTGGCGCCCTCAAATCTTGGCGCCCTAGGCGGCCGCCTAGTTTGCCTATTGGTTGCACCGGCCCTGAGCTGAGGGATGTTCCAGATGACTCAGCAGGTCTGTGACTCCCGTGAACTGGCATGTGACTGTCCCTGATAGTCTGCTCAGGCCTTCACCCTCTAAAGCAGAGGTCTGAATAGGACAGAGAGCATGCATTAATACCACTGCCCAACAAAAGAGTTTACTTCACCCACGGTAACTTTGGGCCNGCTCTGCTACTGGGTGGCCTTGGGCAAGTCGCTTCACCCTTCTATGCCTCAGTTTCCCAACTGTAAAATGGTGTTGATCATACTGACCTCCTTTGTCAAACACTTTGAGATTGACTGATGGAAAACTCTGTATAAGAGCTGGGGATTATCATTGTTGTTATTAGAGTCACTTTCCAGGTCTGAACCACATTTAAAGTACCACATCATCTGGGGCTAGACTCTGTGCTTGCCTGTGGGAGACCCAAGTTCAAGAGAGCCCCCTTGCCTCTTTCCTGCGTCACTCAGGAGTTGTGTATGATCAGAAACTGATTCCCTTCAGAGTGCAAGGTGTGTGGGACCGTGAGCGGCAGGTTATCTGCATTGCCCTAAGTCCTGTACTCCTGGTGCAGTGGTACTGTCTTATAGGGGCTGCCTTCCCTCCATCATTTGTCGTGTAACTGCAGCTGCTGTTGGCTAGGGAGAGGGCTCCGGCTGGGAGCAGCAGGAGGCAGGAAGGGAGGGGAGAGTTCTGAAGGGAGTGTGCAGGTCTGGCCTGCCTGAGCACTTGGCAGCGTGGCTGAAGAGAAGGCTGCAGAGTGGCTGGCCCTTGCCAGGAAAAGGTACATCTCCAGAGAATTCGCTGTTGAGCTAAATAAGTTGGGGTGGTGGCTGGTGCAGCACAGCCTGTATGGATTGAGGCAGACATGTGTTTAAGTCTGAGTAAAACAGAAATCTTGGCCTCTCTAAAAGGGTCATCACCCTGGATTATTTTGCCTGTCCTGGCTGTTTACATGTGTGCATTAGCAGACAGGGTGGAGAGGGGACAGTTTGTGAAAGTTAAGTTAGATGCCAAAGACGTGTAGGTTTGGCCCAGCCCCAGTATAACCCGAGCTCTGAGAACGCTGCTGGGAAGTGGATTCCCACGACTACAGCTAGTCCTAGAATGTCATCTCTCGGGGGCAGGGACGGGTTTGTATTGCGCTGGGCCTGGGTGCCAAGGGACAAAGGCAGCAGTGTGAACCGACAGACACAACTCTACTGTACTCACTCCACACTGTGAGCTGGGACCCTGCAGCTCTGCTGGTTCTCTGAGCCAAAGGCCCGTGGGTTAAAGGTGTCCGGGTGCCTGACGATGCCTTGTGGGATTTCCAAAGCACCTAGATGCCTACCTGTGTCTTCAGGCACCTAAATACCTTTAAAACACTGGCTCTAATTCCTCACCTGGTGACCTTGGCCCCTAGCGGCCCCAGGTCCACAAGTACCACTGGAAGTTCCATCAGAGCTCAGCCCCTCCCCCCATCAAAAGGGACTCAGATGCCAGGGCACCTTCACCAGCCTGACTTCAGCCACTGAGGCTCCTTTCATGTTGGAGGTGGGAGCGGGGAGGTGGCTTTGCTGTAGGCTAGGTGATTGTTGTGCATGGGGCTGACACAGCTGGTTAAGGGAGCCCAACAAAATGGCAGCGGTGTTCAGAATCTCTCTGAGGCCAGGATTGGGCAGCTCTGACTCGAACAGCACAGAGACCAGCAGCCTGGAAAAGAGCCCAATGAATCCAGTGCCTTTCTCTGTAGCCTGGAAGCCTGCATGTGGGCAAGGGCCCGGGACATCAGAGGCGCACGTTCTTTCTAAGGGATATGAGCAGGAAAGGTTGACCCTGAGCGACTCCCGGGGAGTTCCTTCCCTTGGGCGGGTGTTGCTGCTTTATGGAAAAGGACTGAGATTCTTTTGAACACAATGTCCGATCGCAGCTGATCATCTGCCTGTTCGAAAGGAGAGCTGGGCCCAGCCTTGTGCTGCCAGTGGTGGCCCGGGAGGCAGACCTGGCTTTGGGAGAGACCCCTTTTGTTTTGTACCACATGGGCAGGGGAGTCACCTGGAAGGGAGAGGTGACATGCTGCAGCACACAGAGCTCCCCCCCCTCTCCACCGAGCAGTGCAAGCATTTCACTAGCATGTACCTAATGATCACTAGTGGTCCCTAGAACACATAGGAGCACTGTGGGCTCACTGTGCCCTCCATCTGTGAATCTCAAAGTGCTCCACAGCCCTCTGGGGGGTGCTGCCTCCATTTTACATATGTGGCAAGCTACATTACAGAGAAGTGGTGACTTGCCCAAATTCACTGGCCCAACTGGGAATAGAACCCAGGAGTCCTATTTCCAAGTCCTCCGTGCTAATCATAGACTCTCTCTGAGCACTCTGATGCCTGGGAAAGGAAGAGGTACCATTTTGCTGCCAGCTGGGATTTTTGTCACCGCTTGTGCGTTCCCTGAGGTTTATAAGACTTCGATTTAAAACCAAGTTCCAGATGTGTAAGCCTTCCTTGGCCCCATTGTTTCCATGGCAATGGTGATGTCACCAAGTGGCAATGTAAAAGGTCAACAGCTGACCTCTAAGCTTTGGAAGCAATGTGTAGAAAAAGTTTCCATTTATGAGAAAACCATGAACAGAAGTAAAACAGCGAAGCATAAACCAGAGCAGGATTTTAAAAGCACTACATGGCTATAGTGGAGATGTAAGAGTAATAGGTCAAGTCCCACTTTAAGCAACTAGAGAATCAAAATACAGCAGGATCCTGATCATCCAAACATCTTGGCCAACCCCACCAAACTTGTTTGGCTAATTGGGAGTCAGTGACAAGGGCAAGGAGACATGTTAGACGCCCAGACTGTCAGCATCTGAACCCCCTGTAACTGCTAAGAGCTTTTATTGTAGTAGTAGCTTTTTAAACAAAGGTCCTGCCCCATTCCATGATAGATTGAACCATTCACACATGGGACATTGCCAGAATTCATGGCCTGCAGACTGGAAAATCCAGGTGCAACTGTTCCTGGTGAAAGTGAAAAGTATTAGCTGATGGAATTTACACCTGTGTGTGAGTGCAAGCAAAGGGAAGTCTTGAGACACGTGGGATGGAAAAAGAAATGCAGTGCAGTGGATTTCTGGGCCCACCTGGTATTGACTCATTCATGAAGCCTTACGCAGTGAGCGAACATGAGCTGAATGGCTGTGCTCACCTGGACGTGGGTGCTGTGTGTAGCCTGTGTGAGGGTAACCTAGCGCCGATGTCTATACCCAGCTGGAACTGATGTTTGAATACAGCCACTCAGAGAAGAACCTGACTGCTCCCTGAAGTGGACTTTAGGCTACTTGCTCAAACACGTTTTTCCATCCACCTCCTAAAGAGGAGATTTTGCTGCATTGTTGACACTTGGCTGAGGTTTAAACTGTGGCTAGTGGCCAGCCCATTCTTAGTCTCATGCCTTTCATCATGTTAGACGACACTGGATCTTTTTCAGGTCAGCCATTGGGATGATGTGGATCTGGTCTAGCCGTGGCTAGTCATAGATGTGTGATCGTGGCATCCTTCCACAGCTGGAAAGAGTGAAATAGTCCCATCCCCAACAGCTGTTGTTGCTGCAGCAGATGTAAGGATATCTACTGTGAGTCACTGAGGGAAATATCAGCCTTCCAAGGGGAGCAGTGGGGGCAAAAAACCTAACTGGCTTCAAGACTGAGCTTGGTAAGTTCATGGAGGGGATGGTATGATGGGACTGCCTATGATGGCATGTCACCAATCTGCAACTGCCAGCAGCAAATATCTCCAACGGCTGGTGATGAGACACTAGAAGGGGAAGGGCTCCGAGTTACTACAGAGAATTCTTTCCCAGGTATCTGGCTGGTGGGTCTCGCCCACATGCTCAGGGTCTAAATGATCACCATATTTGGGGGTTGAGAAGGAATTTTCCACCAGGTCAGATTGGCAGAGACCTTGGGAGGGTTTCACCTTCCTCTGCAACACGAGGCATGGGCCACTTGCAGGTTTAAACTGGAGTAAATGGCGGATTCTCTGGAGTCTTTAAATCGTGATTTGAGGACTTCAATAACTCAGCCAGAGGTTATGGGCCTGCTACAGGAGTGGGTGGGTGAGGTTCAGTGGCCTGCAATGTGCAGGCGGTCAGACTAGTTGATCGTGATGGTCTCATGATCTGACCTTAAAGTCTATGAGTCTAATTGCACCAAGTTGCAAAACACTTCAGCAATAGGCACAGAGAGAGACAGAAGCTGCAGCAAACAGCATAGAGAACTTCCCAAGACCTGTAAAATATTTAGGCCAACGAACTGGAGAGGTTTCCCTTTCAAGACTGTAAACCAACAACAAAAATGGAGCAAAGCCAGTTACTTAAAAGTTAGAAAAATATCAGTACAGACCTGTTACCTTCTGGCAACTGTAGTTAAAATCAGAGATCTGCCAATGATTTTTTAATGGTTATATTATTATTATATTATATATTATTATATTATATTATAATGTGCTTGTGAATTACCTGCCCTGCTGCGAAAGGCCCATTAGCGAAAGCTTGTATTCCATCATATCCCATGTGATTCCATATGCCATGTCTCCCATCTCTGGGCCTGGGTCGGAGAGAATGTGATGCTCAACTGGCACATGGACAAGAGATAATAACTTGTGCAAACAAAGCCAAAGGCTGCTTTCCCCACTGCTGATAATTACTATCGTCAATATTTATGCATGTCTGAAAAGTACCAGCCCGTGACTGATTTGAGTCCTGTAAGTATGAACATGAGTTTCTGGCGAGGTATCAGTGAAAAGAAAATAACTTCCACCAAGAGATTAAGGAGTCAACAAATCCGGAATTGGTCTCACCACAGCTTATTGCAGGTTAATATTAGGGCTAGTTCCTCTTGCTTAGAGTGCTTAGAGCATTGGAGTGGGAGTCTGGAGTCTGCCCAGGCTCTGTCAGACTTGCAGTGTGATGTTGTGCAAGTCGCCAAGCAGCTCTTGTCTCAGCTTCCCCATCAGTAAAGCGGGGATAATTCCCACTTCCTGTGTGGTGTGCAAGGCTTAATCAGGGCTTGTAAATCTCCTTGAGGTTCGCAGCTGAAGGGTTCTGTATGCCAATGACTGGTATGGAGTTCACTCCCGGGCACTGCGTTTCTGAGTAAGATAGTATCATTACTTGTAAGCGCTCTGGAGTTAGGGGTAAAACATCGGAGTTTCTGTTCTTCCTGCATGAGCTGCCCCCAGCCAGCTCCTGTGCACAGTCAGGGCAGTTCCAGCATGTACCCATAAGTATTAACGAGTGGGACAACTGAATGATTGTACTCAAATAGTCTTCATATGCCACTACACTGTCTTTCTCCACCATGGGGACATAAACTTTGCCACACTGCAGCAGAGCAGGGGTCTGTCTAGCTTGGTACCGTATGTCAGCCAGTAGCTAATGGCAGATACTTCAGAATGTAGAATATGCCACTACAATGCCCATTATTAGTCCCGGGGTAGGGGAGGAGGGGGGAATTGAGCCCAGCTGGTGATCATCATCATGATTTGAAGCATATCAACAGGAAATTCAACAGCAGTGCACTTATGTCACTGACACCTCTTAGTGGTACTTCCCCAGATATAAGATAATGACACGGGGGCGGGAGGACGAGACAACTCTGTATCACTTAGAGACCAGATTCTCACCTCAGCACTTTGTATCTGAACTGTATTATCTGGGTCTAAAATCTTACTGCAAGCTAACGGGCCAGCAGGACATAAAGAGTTTGCTTGAGTGGCTCAGATTGCAGGATCAGGACCGTACATTATAAATTCCTTGGGGCAGGGACCATCTCATACTATGGGCAGCTTTCAATAAATAATAATGCTACACCTAGGTGCTACAATACAGCTATAGCAGATGTGGTATAGCCAGCATTGTTCTGGGCCTTTTCCCCTACACCAGCGGTGGCCAACCTGTGGCTCCGGACCACATGCGGCTCTTCAGAAGTTAATATGCGGCTCCTTGTGTAGGCACCGACTCCGGGGCTGGTGCTACAGGTGCCAACTTTCCAATGTGCCGGGGGGTGCTCACTGCTCAACCCCTGGCTCTGCCACAGGCCCTGCCCCCACTCCCCCCCTTCCCGCCCCCTCCCCACACAGTGCCGTGCCCTCGCTCCTCCCCCCCCCCCCAGAGCCTCCTGCACACCACAAAACAGCTGACCGGGAGGTGCGGGGAGGAAGGGGGAGGCGCTGATCTGCGGGGCTGCCGGTGGGAGGCGCTGGGAGTGTGGGGGTGGCGGAGCTGATGGGGGGCTGCTGACGTGTTACTGTGGCTCTTTGGCAATGCACATTGGTAAATTCTGGCTCCTGCTCAGGCTCAGGTTGGCCACCCCTGCCATAGAGTGAGCACTTGGCTCATGTTGTACGTCACATATTCAAAGCCGTTTACAAACACTAAACAATCAGTCCTGGCAGACCCTTCGGCGATAAGCCGGTAATGATACTTACCTGATTCGTGGATGGGGAACCAGAGCCGCAGAGGGGTTAAGTGACATGCATAAGGCCACAGAGGGAGCCAGTGGCAGGGCTGGAAATAGAAGCCAGGTCTCCTGAAACCAGTCCTGCATTCTGACCACTAGTCCATGCTGCCGTAAACACCAACACTATTTGATATCTTTGCCAGGCGTCCCCTCTGCGGCTTTCCAAATAAAGTGGCCCTAATGGGTCAGATTTTTTTCAAGGCAGTCACTGGAGCTGTAACGGAGCTGAATTATTTAGCCGAGGCCAATGTCTCCTCTTAAGGAAGCTCCGCATCCTCACTACTCCGTTGCACCAACATGCAACGTTCAGAAGAGCTGCTTGGATCTTTGACCCGTGTCTAGAAGCGCCGAAGCGGCAGAGCTGCAGCTTTGCTACGCTAGTCCTGTAATGTAGCCGCCCGCTAAACCGGGGCAGGGGCTTTTCCGTTGCAGCAGTAAATCCGCCCCATCGAGAGGGGGTAGCTAGCTGGCCAGAAGAATCCTTCCGTCGCCCCCGCAGTGTCTATGCCAGGGCTGCGTTTGGTTTAATTGCGTCTCTCAGTGATGTAGCAAGCTCAACCTAAGTGTCTGGTGTAGATGTATCTATGTCCACTATTTGCCAGCTATTACCTCCCCGTCTCTCGAAGATCCTGGGACTGGCACGGTTACAACAGCACTGCCTACGCTAGGCACCGCGCGTGACGCCCCGATGCACAGAGAGATTTTCACATTCACGGGTGGGGACACACTAGCTGTGCTGTCCTCTGGAGCAAGATTTCCCTTGACCAGGCTTTCTCCTGGGCTGATCATTGGCGAGGCCCCTAGATACAAAGACTAGGTTAACACAGCTTCCTGCAGCCACAGCACTGTGCCACAGACTGCCAGCTTCTCTGCAGGGATGTGCAGCAAACGGTGCCACAGAAACGTTCCCTGTTGGGAGCGCATGAAGCAGAGAGGAGCAGGGAAAGAATGGGGACTCTGCTCACTGAGACAAGACGCTTGGTTAGGAGCCAAGGGGAGAGAGAACTCCACTTAACATGTTTGTTTACTAAGGGCCACGTGCCTTTTACCAGGGAGAAAACCTATACTGACCACACACTGACCCTCGCCCAGTGCTCAGGGTGTGTGACGTGATGGACACTTTCCAGGGCAGTCAGGTGTATCTTCTCTTGGGGGAGCTTTCTCTGACGGCAAAAATTAGGGTGCTTTTCAGAAGTCCTGGGAATGTTTAGCGGGGATGGAGGGGCAGTAACCATAGGAGGAATGAGACCCAGGAAATCCACCCAACCCT
The DNA here is from genome assembly GCA_003942145.1 of Platysternon megacephalum. Lineage (NCBI taxonomy): Eukaryota > Metazoa > Chordata > Testudines > Platysternidae > Platysternon > Platysternon megacephalum. Next base: position 2,955,930 of record QXTE01000130.1, on the reverse strand, counting down.
TTTTCAGTGCATCTGTAGAAGGTTAAAAAGTCCCTGTGATCCTCTTCCAGTGCAGTGCTGCTTCCCCCAGGGAAGGTCTGGCAGAGTCTGGGAGCCCTATGCTGAGACCTCCTCTGGTTTTAAGGTTTCAGCTATTGCCTCATCTGCTGTGTCAGGAGAGGTTCGTGACAAATGATCTTTCTCTTCTCTCTTCCCAGTCACTTTGGAACAAATTGAGCATCTTCACCGGAGATTCAAGCAGATAAGTGGGGACCAGCCAACCATCCGGTAGGGTGCTTCTATTTCTGTATCCTTTGTTTATTGCCCTGGCTGGGTTGTTGTTTATAAACTCGTTCCTTTACCGTGCACATGTGCTCTTGCTCTGTCTCCCTCTGGGATTAGAGAGCCCTATAGAGCGCTATCTGGGTTATATCACTACCATGCATTACAGGTGATTGGTTCTTGGAACTGCCCAGAGAGGGAGAAAGTGAGAGTAATCTCTTATGCCAGGAAGAGACCATCTCTGACTCAGAAGGGAACAGATACCACAGCATAGTGCCAGGAGTTGCTCCGGTGCTGGAAGGAGCATCCCTTTCTTGGAATTGGACTTTCAAACCAAGGTCCTGACCTTTTTCTGGTCACTAAGGATCCCAGGGCATTTTTCACAAGTCACTGTCCAGGTTGAATCCCAAGCTGGAGAATTAACTAAGCTCCGCTTGTAGTTCCAGCTGCCAATGTGTACTGTCGTTATATGCTGTTAAACATCAGCCCTGTTTCCAGAGGTGGCTGCATTCCTCAGCTGCTAAAGTACTAGAGCTGGCTACAAAAAAATTGTGTTGAAACATGGGCTGTCAAGCGATTAAAAAAATTAATCATGATTAATCACACAATTAAAAATATTAATTGCTATTAATCATGCGATTAAGCTCACTGTTAAACAATAATAGCATACCATTTATTTAAATATTTTCGGATGTTTTCAACATTTTCAAATATATTAATTTTAATTGCAACACAGAATACAAAGTGCACGGTGCTCATTTTATATTTATATTTTAAATATTTGCACTGTACAAAACAAAATAAATAGTAATTTTCAATTCACCTGATACAAGTACTGTAGTGCAGTCTCTTTATCGTGAAAGTGTAACTTACAAATGTAGATTTTTTTTGTTACATAACTCCACTCAAAAACATAACGTAAAACTTTAGAGCCTACAAGTCCACTCAGTCCTACTTCTTGTTCAGCCAGTCGATCAGACAAACAAGTTGGTTTACATTCGTAGGAGATAATGCTGCCCACTTCTTGTTTACAATGTCACCTGAAAGTGAGAACAGGCGGTCTCATGGCACTGTTGTAGTCGGCATCGCAAGATATTTACGTACCAGATGCACTAAAGATTCATATGTCCCTTCATGCTTCAACCACCATTCCAGAGGACTTGTTTTCTTAGTGATTGGCTGAACAAGAAGTAGGACTGAGTGGACTTGTAGGCTCTAAAGTTTTATGTTATGTTTTTGAGAGCAGTTATGTAACAAAAAAAATCTACATTTGTAAGTTACACTTTCACGATAAAGAGACTGCACTACAGTACTTGTATCAGGTAAATTGAAAAATACTATTTCTTTTGTTTATCATTTTTACAGTGCAAATATTTGTAATAAAAATAATAAAGTGAGAACTGTACACTTTGTATTCGGTGTTGTAATTGAAATGGATATATTTGAAAATGTAGAAAAACATCCAAAAATATTTAATAAATTTCAATTGGTATGCTATTGTTTAACAGTGTGATTAAAACTGTGATTAATTGCAATTAATTTTTTTGAGTTAATCGCATGAATTAACTGTGATTAATCAACAGCCCTAGTTTCCCCAGCACAAAATAGCTTTTTGTCTAAAATGAATATTAAAAAAACCCTGGAAACTAAAAGCTTTTGGTAAAAAAATGTTCAGTTTTACAAAACCAATTTTTTTTTACCAAAAGTCCCAATTTTTTTTGGAAAACTTTTTTTTTTTTTTTTTTGAATAGCAAGATGTTCTTGTTTTTCAGTTTTGTTTTTCATCAAAAAAGTTAAATATGTTGATAGGAAATTTTGAACAAAAAAGATGTGTTTGTGTGCATGTGCTTTGGGATCAAAAACCACGGTCTGAATGTTTTGTGGGGTTCTTTGAGGCTGGCTGGTAGACAGTGAAGCCAAATTCTAAAAACACAGAGTTATGAGGATACTCCTTCCTCGCATGTGACCTATGACAGTATAAGGAATGTCAAAGCAGTGAGAAGTACCAGGGGAGGTGACAATGAGAAATCTGGTCTCCATTTCCTGTTGTTGTAACAGGTTCTCTCAGTCCTGTAAGTGACCTTATCCAATGGGGATATTTTGTGCTCATAAATTGCCTGTTCCTGTTGTTAAGAAGATTTGGCTCTAGCAGGCAATGGTTTTTCTGAGGAAGCTTGTTTTACACACATCCAGATGTTTATCTCTGAGAGCAGCCACTTATCATGACTTTGCAAAATGCTGCAAGAAGGCGGAAGAGACTGAGTCACAGTACAGAGAAAAGATGTAGTGGCATAAAAGGAACTGGCCTCACTCTGTTAAGCCTGAAAGGACCCCATTCTTCCTGGATCACTCTAATTGCTCCTGTTAATGCAGGCCAGGACCGGGTGAGGAGAGGAGGCTTAGAATAATTGACGGATGCCTGGCGATTTTTGGCCATTCATTACTGTTTCAGGCACCATAAATCTGAGATTGTTTTGTAAGTGAAGCAGCGCAGAGGAACTCCTGGTGCCCCTGAGAACATGGTCTGCCGAATAGGGGTGGGGATTTGTATGTGCAATCAGCTTTCACTGGAATTTGAGGCTGCAGAATGCCGGAGGGGAGGCCCTACAAAGGAAGAGGCATTTTCCCTGCATGGCGGAAAGGAGATGAGAAGCCGCTTCTGTAAATGATGTGTGGGAGGAAGGGAGTTATGGAGCCGCCAGAAATACTTCCCAGGTGGGGGGAAAATAAGGAAGCATGGAGTCTGCAGAGAGGCCCTCCCCTACCTGGATAGTAGGAAGAACAGGGAACCGCCTCTCTCCCCCTCAGCCAGACACACGGCCTGCTTCCCCACTGCCTCCCAGCTGGGAGCACCACCTGCACCTGGGGGAAGTAGGTATTAATTGCTATCACCAGGGCAACAGAATGGAGGGTTCAGATATCCTGCTTGTCTAGCTCCCACCCCCCTTGCCCAGGTGCAGATGACTCGAGAGGATGCAAGGCAGTGAGAGGATCAGGCCCTTGAGATGGGAACGATCTTGGAGCCCTGACCCAAAGCTCTAAGTGTCGGAGCTCTAGACTGGCTGAGGGCTTTGCTAGCAGCCCCATTCCCTGCCCTGGCCACTAGCAGCATTTTAGAAATTGATGGTACAAGATGTGGTGGATCCCTTCCAGAAGGAACATGCTGCCCTCGGGGTGTGGTGTCCATAGTCACAGGGATATTGGTGGGGAATCGGAAGCTTCCTAGCTAGGAATGGGGATGTTTACTCCTGACTCTTTGGTGAGGGTGAAGGTGGAGGGAGGGTTCTATGCTACATGTTATCCAGGGCATGGAAAAAACCCACCGTCCCCCATAGCTACAGAACTGTAACCTACACCTGAGCTTCCCAGGGCTCTCTGGTTGAAGTCCTCAAGTCCCTTGCTGGTTGAATGGAGTTCCCGGCCAAGTCCAGTACCTGAAACTCATCACATGGCCCAGCGGGATCCCCACAACAGTCTTAGCCCTTCCTTTGTTTGGTCAGCTAGCCATGAAGATGCCATGCTGGGCTCTCCAGGAGACCCACTGGCCGCAGGGACAGGACTCTGTGCCTTCCCTGTCGTGCTGTGTCCCTCCAGGGGCGACTGGCCACGCTCAGTAAAGCTGCTCATCCCATAGCGAGTTTCTCAGTAACCAGCCCCGCCACGAGTCAGCCCCGCCTGCCCGGAGCGGCAGGATGACCTTTCTGTCACAGCACGGTCAGGTGGAGAGCCGGCCGGGACAAGGTGGCACCGCTCTGTGGTGGAAGCTGTCTGTCAGGAAGGTGCCAGGGCAGACACAGAGACACACAGGAACCTGCTTTGCATAATCTGTCTGTCACTCTCTCCCCACGTCTTCAAGAGAGAAAACAAACAGCAGCTGTCACAGTGACTGACAAAGGAAATCGGCCCCCTGCAGCACAATGCAAATGTCTCCACTGGCGCGTTGGCAGTAACCCTGCTTTGTCCTGGGGAGCATGCAACAGGCTCATTAAAACTGGTGTCACTGCAGCAGAGCAGGGGCTATGGGAAGCTGGGGGCTGACCCGGAGGTGACTCCTATTCCTTACAGAGAGGCCCAGCGCTGCCCTTGCGGTCGCTGCCCAGATGACTCCTCTGCGAGCCCCTGGGAGCAGCAGGCGACTGGGTTTCTTCCCACTGCCAATGCCCTGCGTGGGTCTCCCCACTGCAGAACCCCCAAGACAAGCACTGAGAAGCGGCAAGGAGGTGGGTTAGTGATCAGAGTGGGACCTCGCGGGACTGGATGAGCTGCCCCTCTGGCCCCTCGGTGTCTTGTGGAGTGCAGCCCTACCCAGGTCTCAGGCCATGAGCCGCCATCTCGCTCCAGGTGGGATAATGTGATGCTCCTGCTCTATACGGGCCCTGGGTTGCAGTCCCCTGGTGCCAAGAGTGAGGCTGAGACCCTGCAGTCCTGTTCCCTCCGGGGCAGTGACAAACTGCCTCCTTAGAGCTAAGTATGCTTTATTCAGAACAAGAGCGGGGCCGAGAGACCCTATCCCGCCAACCGGGTGTCTAACCATCGTCCATGAGGGACTAGCTCCCTAGAGCCTCTTCCTCAGAGCATCTCCTGTACACCTCCCTGGAGAGCCTCGGGCAACTGATGATCTTCCCTCCCTGCTCATCCTAACTTCTCCTCCTCAAAGGGCTTTTCCCTGTGCAGGGACCTTTGAGCTCCAGGCTCCAGCCTGGCCAAGCTGCTGGAGCCTGACACTAGACCACTCATCCGTAACTGCCCTTCCAGGGATGTGTCTCACCTTGCTGCACAGCCCGGTTGAATTGAAGCATTGTAGGCATGGAACAACCATTCCACCAGCCGCCAATACAGAACAACACAGGCTCCAGGAGACTCTAATAACCCAATATACACGAACTCGCCCTCACTGCCCGGGCCACATACAGTGTCCAACTCAGTCTCCATTTCTGTCCCGGGGGAGAACTGGTCCCCTGACCCCAGCCCCCGGCTTGCACCCAGCACCTTGCAACTTGTTCCTTCCTTCCTTGAGACTGTTTGCGCTGGCAGGTTTGCATCTGCCCCGCCAGCCCCAGCTGGGGTTTGCACCCTAGTTTTCCTTTAGTAGCAGTGACTGCCAAGAGGTGACCAAGTTACCTTGTTCTAAGTGATTTCATTCAAGTCCTTCCTACTGTACGTGCAGCTGCTGGAAACACGTTCCATGTCCGGCGCCTAATGGAAAGCTGGAAGGAGGGGGTAAATTTTGCAAAGCTACTTCCCTTCCGCCAGTAGCATGAGCAAAACATTCAGATTAAAGGTCTGTTTCTTAGGCAGATAGGGAGCTCTCTGAATCAGTCCCTAGCTCCATAGATAGCCAGCCCTCCCTCTGCCCCATCGTGCTGTGTGATTCTCAGAGCACGCAGATCACCCACCGTGTAGTGACAGTGAGCGCTTGTTACAGCAGGTAAGAAAATTGCAGGCGCTATCGCTAGGGTTGATGCGTGGGCCTGCTCACTCCTGCGGTGCACGCGCATCTCTGCCACAGTGCACCTGAGCCACCTCTGGGCCAGCCTTTGCTCCCTGACCAAGAAGCAGGGGTGACACCTGCAGGAGAATGCAAAGCACAAAGGGAAGCAGCATTTCCCCGGAAAGGCTGTTACTCCCTGGTTCTCCAGCCTGGCTGCTTCCTGCCAATGGTGCATACTTGCACATTCAGGGAGGAGGTGATGGAGTTGGCAGAATCGTCCCCCCACCCCCAACTCAGAGCACTAAAAAGTTATGAGTCAGGCCCC